>APFE030475203.1:8954-26219 GCA_000404065.3 Pinus taeda | reverse complement strand
AAAAGAGGAAGGTGAATTAAAATAAGAAAATAAATTTAAATTTAGAGAAATGTAGAGAAGCTCCATGTGACATCAACCAGCATAAGAATATCCCTCTAAGAGATAACCTGAGTTAATGTAGGAAGTAGATTGGGGATAAAATCTTGACTCATTAATTGACTCCAAGTAATAAACACAATTTAAGGAATAAAAGGGGGGGAATAAAGAGACAACTAGGAGAAGAAATAGGAATCTTGTGAGGTGAGGAAAATATTAGTTTTAAATAAAAAGTTATGTAAATAATTTTCGATGACCCGTGCTGAGAGAATGACACATGGGTAGGTGAATAATCAAGTATTAAATTAAAAGAAAAATATTATAATTATGCATGACATGCCAAGTGTCAATATGAGATATTATCTTAGTACTACATGTTTCAATATGAGATATTATCTTAATACTTGGAACTCAACAAGTGAATAACCCATAATCGGAATCAGCAAGCTCTATGTTTTATACAAGAAGCTTGTTATATCAACATGTCACCTATTATTGTATTACTTACCCTTATCAATATGGTGGAATAAGTTCTAAAGTTGATTTTCTCAATAGGATAAAGTAATATCAACATGTCACCTATTATTGTATTACTTACCCTTATCAATATGGTGGAATAAGTTCTAAAGTTGATTTTCTCAATAGGATAAAGTAAGCAGGTTAGTCTAAACCCCATTCAACTATGATGTGCAATCGTTATGGAGATACTTACCCTAATTGGTTACAACATACCATAGTTACCAAATTCGGCCGTATTGCCGAAAAAAATTCGTAAATTCGCCTGTTCGATTCGATTTGCGAATTAAAACGGCAATTTGAATTCGAATTCGGTAAAATGCATTTGATATATGAGTTGACTACATTAGATTCTTCACAGATTTTCAATAATAATTACAAATTAGAGCATCCATTTACTGTTAAAGGCACGCGATTAACGTTAATAAATGATAACGGTAGATATAATTTTATGCAATAACAAATTTACAAGAAATGAAATATTTAGAAATTTATAATAATTATAAAATTGTATAAATTATTTAAGTAAATAGAAAACAAAATAGATTTTTTTTATTATTGAAATTTAGTAATTGATATTCTAAGTATAATATTTTTAAGAAATATTTACAAATATTTAATATATTATTTGATTATCAATCTTAAAATACTTATAATAGAAATTTTAGATGGTTTATTGCAGAGCTATCAAATTCGTTAGTATCAAAGAAAAAAATAGGGAAATTCAGGAATTCGATTCATACATCAAAGAAAAAATACGGAAATTCAGGAATTCGATTCATATATCATGAATCAAATAATTCGATGAAAATTCAATTTGGTTCATGTAGATTTGTATATATTTGGTTCATGTAGATAAGGTTTTTAGTTTATTGTAGGGATTTATTAATTTATGTCTGAGAATAGTAAGTGCAATAATAGATAGTTGCAGAATTGCAGTAGGAAATGGAAAGGTTACAGGATTGAGAAAAATTATGAGTTTTAAAATTTATTGTTGTTTTCAAGAGTTTAAAAAGCCGAGAAAACAAGGAAATAAACAATTTGAGCAAAATCTTGAAAATATAATGGTAGAGTCACATGTAAGAAATGGAAAGGTTGCCAGAGTAAGAAAATTTCTTAGTTTTAAGTTTCAGTGTTGTCTCACACAGTTTAAAAAGCTAAGATAACAAGTACAGACCAAGAAAATAAATAATTAATTGAAGAGTAATTTTATAATAATGAACTGATTTTTTGAATATTATAAAAATAAGTTTTGAATATTTTAATTTATAAATATGTATTAATTATAAAAGATTTTAGTGAAATTTGAAAATAAAGAGAGAGAGTTTTGAGTTTTTAAAAATTTAAATTTTAATAAAAATATTAATTATAAAAGATTTTAGATCAGATTTGAGAGTAAGAGGGAATTTTGAATTTGGAAAGAGAGCGATTTTGGAAATAAGACAAGTGTGGTTGTCATTTGATAAGTAAAAGGTAATTTTAAAATTGTTTATATTGATTAGAATTATTAAAAATTATTTAAATGTCAAATATTTAAGATATATACTCTCCAATTTCTTCCGAATTGAAAATTTATCCTCCGAATTTTTATCGTATTCGAATCCGAATTCGAATTCGAATTTGGTAACTATGCAACATACTAGTGACAAGAGTTAATCATGTATCATTACTCATCTTATAAAGCTTACTATGGTGAGTGAACTAAGCTAAAACACAAGTTTGGTTACAAGTGATATGGTACCATTCATTCCAGCTCTCTCTATTCTATAGAAGATCTTATGAGTGGCCGACTTGCTTACTACCCAGCCCTGGACTCTCTTGAATTTCTTGCTTGAACTGCCAAACAGATAACTTACTTTACAGCAAAACAGATAAGCGCCAGTTCTTGACTTACTGGGATCAGATCAGAACCTCCTATCTAAGTGTTACCGGAAAGAGATCTGAGGAACGTGAGGAGGAACTTGCAAATATATTTGAAGTCAATAATCGAGGTTCACTTAACATTGGGTTTCTGAGGTGGTCTAGTGTCCTAGCCTCTTGTGGTGTTTAATGAAGAACCTTCATTACAGAGGCCACATTTGTCCTCTTTTTTGCGGCTTTTAGCTTCTGGTTTGATATATAACCTGAAATTACCTCAGTTTATTGTTTCTCTTAACATGCAATGCTTCACCATTTTCAAATTCTACAACATTCATTTCTACCAATGCTTCCTCTCTTATCACTATTGTTGATAGTCATCTTAAAAGGTGGGGTTTTCTCTTTATCTGAGGTTGTGACCGAGTTTAGGGTGTATTATAATTGATTTCTTAATAAAGACAAAATAGCTAAACTATTTCATATATATACAAGTCCCTGAATATTTTAGTCAGGTCACTATGCTTTTACATAGATGTATGATGAATAGTGTTAAAGGTTATGTTTTGTTTCTGTATTTAACATGTTTTTTCTGTTATACAGGATGTAAATTCTGCAACTGAAATGGAGTCCTATGCAACAGGATGTAAATTCTGCAACTGAAATGGAGTCCTTGCATAGGATAGTCTTTGAAGGATCAAACGCTACAACAATTGTACCATGTTTGGAAGATTTTTTTCATGAACAACAGAGAAAACTTGCCCATACCAAGTTTGGAAGATTTTTTCCATGAACAACAAAGAAAGCTACACCATGTAAAATAGTTTAGGACATGGTGTCTGGAAAACTGAGTTTTAAGCTAAGGCATTGCTTTTCTACAGTTGTAATCTGGGAGAAGACTATTCTACAGAAATGGACATAGAAGTTTTACCATCAATGTGGTCGAAAGAGTTAGGAAAAGGCAACAGGTAAGCTAGACCAACCTGGTTCAGATGAAGATATGTTAGAAGAGGTTTCAATAGTGCAAGATCTAGTCAATCTGTAACCATATAAATCTCATCATTACATGCAAATGTATCATTCTAGTCAACTCATTGCTGCAATGCACAAAATACTAATCTTAACAAATACTCATCTCATTGCTAAGTATTTGCTAAAGGCATATTTCAGTTACAGGTTTCTTTCTTGGTCTTAGAATTACAGGTTTCTTTCTTGGTCTTAGAATTAAGATTATTTATTGCTAAGTATTTGCTAAATTCTTGGTCTTAGAATTAAGATTATTTATTGCTAAGTATTTGCTAAAGGCATATTTCAGTTACAGGTTTCTTTCTTGGTCTTAGAATTAAGATTATTTGTTAACCAACCCACTCAACCAGCCCCACTCCCTGCCTCGCTCTGAGCTTAAGGCAGGAACTAGCTGCCATGAAGCCTATCTTGTTTGATTAAGGCATGTGGTTGAATCAGCCCCACTCCCTGCCTCGCTCCGGACTTAAGGCAGGAACTAGCTGCCATGAAGCCCATCTTGTTTGATTAAGGCATATGGGTTAGTGTTATCATAAACACATTGTTTGTCATATGAATTCGCATATAATAGGTTTCTTCTTACTATTAAATTATGGTGAATTTTTTTTTCGGTTTATAAATGTGGTTTTTCATTTATATCGATTGTTAAACAGAATGGTTGACAGTTGTAACGTGATATTTCCATGGATTGTTGTCGTTCTTTGTTCCCTTCCAGAGATTTTGTTTCACGCATACGTGTAATACGTGGAGACTCGACGTTCATCCTTTTGACTTGGACGTGCCCGTCTCTTCGTATTCTATATTAACATACTTGACCTACCATGTTAATAGTGTAGATTTGCTTAGTTCTAATCAACAGTTACTATGCAACTGAGGGTTTATGGTAGGGTAAAAGCCCATTCCGACATTTGCAACAGTCCATTTGACCCATACAACTGCGTTTGGAGCATTCGCTCTGCAACAAACCCTTCCATGGAGATTAATCTGGTGTGCCAATGCTCTTAATGTGAAATATGTTCTATGGTGACAAAATGTTTGTATAAAAATGCGGAATTGTCATCGCTTTCTCGGCTCTAAATCTAGGCGTTCTTTTGGAGGTAAATTTTTTACAGCGTTGGTTTATTAATTAGAATCACGCTCATTTTTCTAAAAGGTTACTGAATAGTTCCCTTAAAATTGAAGAGTGTAAATATTTTTAAGATAGATCTGTGATTTACAGTACTCAGTGTTCCTATTGTGCTCGGCAAGGTTTTATTTAAATTCCATTTTTTTGGTGTGGTTCACGGACTCAAATTCCTTGTTATTGTCAAAGATCATCATTTCGAGCGAGTTGTTCCTTATTCACACCTACCAAAGTATCCTCGCTTCTGACATCCAAAAGGAGGAATCAAACTCAATTCTTAATAACTTATACACGGCTAATAGAAATCAAACACAATTCTTAAAAACTTATACACGGCCAATAGAATATTTAATTTTTGTATGTTTTTTTTAAGAAGAGGGATAAAACCCTCGAGGGTTTTCGTAACCCTGGTCATTATTTTCCGTACAACGTTCAGGGTTTGTATATGTTTTTGAAAAGAAGAAAACCCTCATGTCTTCCATCACCTTTACGACTCTTCTTCTATGATAATATTGGACTGGACTGCTCGTTTGTAGGAACAAGTTTATGTTTTTTGGATTTTTAACACATAAATTTGTAAAAAGTCTTTATAAAGTTTTTTATTTTACTGTGGTTTTTATTTCTCTGAAATTTTCGTTTCCTTTTGGAGGTCTTGACATTAATATATTATGAAGATAATCTTGTCCCGTGGAGAGTTGTCAATTCTTCTAAATATATTTCCATTTGTTACAAGTCTCTATGATAGGGTATGACTAATTGTAATCTTTTAATTGTTCATTTGTTTAAGTATTGTTTATAATTTCTTCTACAAAATAATAGTCGTGTAATTAACTCTTTCCTCTTTATTTGTTACTATGATTAATGTCCCCATATCTAAATAGGTTTTTAGGATTTAGGGAAGGAATCATTATATGGCACTGTCATAGGCTTATCAGTTCAAAGTACTTATTATTGGGGCATGGTCGTGACTTGTTTCCTTTTTCCCTTTATCTTAGCTATTATGACTTATAAATATTTATATAATTTCTATATTTACCCTAAAAATCGACTTCCAAAACAAACATGTAGTTTTACTGTAAATTTTGACAAGTGAATCGTTGTTTTGGGATCATCCATTTAATGTTTTTTTCCCTGTAGGGCATCACTCCAAAACGTATTCTACTTTTGTTCTTATCGCAACAAGTTCTTCCATTTTGAAATCTCTCTCTCTCTCACTCATCATTCTTATTATCATGAAACTTATTCTTTGATATTTTGTTTATGAGTACAAACCACCTCAACTACAATTTATTATATATTCTTATGACGATTGATATTTTGTTTACGAGGACAAACCACCTCAACTACAATTTATTATTTATTCTTATGTGGATTTCTTGTTGGTGAAATATAATTCGACTTACGCAACCTTTCTACGAGGTCGAAAAGTGTTTGTGCTTTCTGTAGCCAGTTACGTGACTCTACAACATTCCTCTCCTCTCGTAGAAATTATAGACGAATCTTTAAATTTACTCACTCTTAGGAATTCTTTTTAAAGGCGTAAGCTTGTTATTGTATAAAGAAAATATGTTTCATTTTTCTCAAGGGTTTATTAGAATGCCCTCAATACAATTTAATACACTATCCATGAGTCTTCGACTCAATACATTTTTTATTTAAGTTCATGGTGTTATATTCTGCTCTTTTTACTATGTATTCAATTTGTTCATTTTACTTTTTTTAACTACAAGTTAATATTTATTTCTTCCTTTACCAATTCCATCGTAATCTTGATATTCTCTTAGCAGAAGGTTTTTACTATTCTTTGATGAATTCTAAATTTTGCTTAAATATCATAGGTAATTCCATTCCAAATATGTATACATACCTATATAATCTAGTTCTCTTGTTTATTTAATTTTTCCTCCCAACCCGCTAGTCTTATACTATATTTCAAAATTGTCAACTATTTTTATTTCAAGTAATATTCCACGATGTCTACATCTTGTTACTTTTACTATCTTGCGTCTATTGAGTATTCTATAACAAATATATTGTACATTTAACTAACTCAGCAAAACAAAGTTATATTTTATTTACTACATACATGCGGTTGAAAATAATAGGTAAAATACAGAGAATAACCATTTAAATGTTTTCTATATAAAACAAATATTTTACCATCCAAACTTGTATATATTTCTTTTAGAATACTATTGTTTCTACAATATTCTTATATAAATTTGACCTTTAGCTAACCATGAACAATTTTCTTTTCGATGCATATTTCTGAGTTCACAAATAAATGCATATTCAATAACTCGTAATAGAATAGGACAGAAAGTAGATACTACAATATGCATCCATTTTTTGTTATTGAAGAGGAAAGGTTGTCACATTGTTTTTTTCAGGACTTTCCTGGCTGGATCTATCCACCTGTCCAAGTTAGTGCCGTAACAAGCTTGACTCGCCCGCTCTGCCTACTGCCATTAGTTCGCGCAAGCAAGCCACAAGGCAGGCCGGATGGTAAGGCGTACCACTTCATCCACCAGCATGACTGCGCAGGCCACGGAGATAGTTCGCGCAAGCAAGCCACAAGGCAGGCCGGATGGTAAGGCGTACCACTTCATCCACCAGCATGACTGCGCAGGCCACGGAGATATCCGCCTTCGTAATACCCTATGGACCGTAATGAATGGGAAGGTTCTGAAACCTGAGGGGAAAGGCTTGAAGTGACTTATCCGGAGGGGGGCTGGGTTGACCCCAAAAGACTTTCCAGTTGAACACTCCGTAATAGGGAGGGTTGGTTATCCCTCATATTCTTCCCCTTTAAAAGAGAATAGGAGAGCGTAAGTGTTTCTATTCCTTTCTCTAAAATTCATTTATTCCAGTCATGATGAATTCTTCCCCTCAAATTCATTTATTCCAGTCATGAATGAAATATTATTATATATGTCATTATGCTTTTCTTTTCTTTTTGATGTTTATATATTGTTCAAGGCTGCCTCTAGTTATCGAAATCAAGGTGTTATCGAAATCAAGGTACTTCGCTCCTCCTAACAACTTGAGGCAGCAACCAGCTAGTGTCAGCTAATGTCCCCCCAACCTTGAACTTGACTTAGCAACCAGCGAGTGTCCCCCAGGCAAATCCAGCCTGCAACTATCATCTTATGTCTTATTTCTTTGGTTTATTTTCAATTTCTTTTGCTCTTAGAATAATGAGACAAAAGCCAAAAGAAAAGAATTTTTATTCCTCATCTATTCACTACTCTTGGTTGTTAATCCATTCACTACTCTTGGTTGTTAATAATTGTTTCTACCTTTATTTCTCATCCATTCACCACTCTTAATAATTTTTATTTCGCATCCATTCACCACTCTTTTGGTGTAATTGCCTCCACCTTTATTTCTCATCCATTCACCACTCTTAAGAATTTTTATTTCTCATCCATTCACCACTCTTTTAGTTGTTAATAATTGTCTCCACCTTTATTTTCATCTATTCACCACTCTTAATAATTTTTATTTCTCATCCATTCACCACTCTTTTGGTGTAATTACCTCCACCTTTATTTCTTATCCATTCATCACTCTTTTGGTTGTTAATAATTGCCTCCACCTCATCAATTGGTGGCACCTAAGTGGTTGTTAATAATTGTGTCCACTTCATCAATAGATGGCACCTAGTTATCAACAGATCTGCTTATTTATGAGCTCTTGTTTCCCACTCTTGAGGACAAATGAGCTTTTGTTTCCCACTCTTGAGGACAATTCACTTTCTTCTAAGAAACAATTAATTGGAGAGTATAATAATTTCTCAATTAAATTTGAGTCCTTATTTCCCATTCTGTCTTCCCTTGGGGAGTATAATAATTCCTCCATTAAATCTAATAATCTAGATTAGATTCCTTCTCTTATGGTCTCTTGTTTCCCAATTTGGAGGACTATTCACTTTCTTCTAAGAAACAATTAAAACAATTAATTTGGGAGTAATAATTTCTCCATTGCTCTTATTTCCCACTCTTGAAGAAGATTCCCTTTCTTCCAGGAACAATTAATTGGGGAGTATAATAATTCCTCAATTACATTTAATTATTTAGATTAAATGCCTAGGACTTATTAATACGTAATAATACTTCCATAATTAAAATTTGGTCTTTTCTTTTGGACCATTTGTACTCAACACTTAATTTCAGGATTTCTTTATTTAATAAAGTAAACATAATAAATACAACTTTCACTGGAAATTCCTCAATTAAATCTAATCATTTAGATTAAATGCCTTCATTTATGAGCTCGTGTTTCCCACTCTTGAGGACTATTCACTCTCTTCTAAGAAACAATTAATTTGGGAGTATAATAATTTCTCAATTAAATTTGAGCTCTTATTTCCCTCTCTTCTAAGAAACAATTAATTTGGGAGTATAATAATTTCTCAATTAAATATGAGCTCTTATTTCCCACCCTTGAGGAGATTCTATGTCTTCTAGAAACCATTAATTGGAGAGTATAATAATTCCTCAATTAAATTTAATCATTTAGATTAAATTCCTAGGACTTATTGATGAGTAATAATACTTCCATAATTAAATGCAATCTTTTCTCTTTGCCATTTGTACTCCACACTTAATTTACAGATTTCTTTATTTACAAAAATAAACATAATAAATACAACTTTACAACTAGTTATTAGCAATAACAGTGATAAATTATTACTAATTAAAATGTTCACCTACCTTTCAATGTAGCATACTTAACCAAGATACACTTATGCACATTTAATTACAAAATTCATCAATCAAGGGAATATCACAACTTACATCATTATTTCAATCCAGAGTTCATGAAGCACACTCAATGTATACAAAAGAATTAGCTTAGAATATTCCTAATAATCACTTAATGAATAATACAAAAAGAATTAGCTTAGAATTTTCCCGAGTAATCACTTAATGAATAATACTAATTTTAAATAATCTTTAACTAGGAAAGAAATTCAAATTAACAACTATAATCAAAGCAAGTATTCATGATAATCAAATCACTATAGTGGAAAATTCAAATTCTAATTTTGATATCATAAGAAAAATAACAGTGATAACAATGATAATTTGATAAATTATTGCTAATTAAAATGTTCACCTACCTTTCAATGTAGCATACTTAACCAAGATACACTTATGCACATTTAATTATAAAATTCATCAATCAAGGAATATCACAACTTACATCATTATTTCAATCCAAAGTTCATGAAGCACACTCAATGTATACAAAAGAATTAGCTTAGAATATTCCTAATAATCACTTAATGAATAATACAAAAAGAATTAGCTTAGAATTTTCCCGGGTAATCACTTAATGAATAATACTATTTTTAAATAATCTTTAACTAGGAAAGAAATTCAAATTAACAACTATAATCAAAGCAAGTATTCATGATAATCAAATCACTATAGTGGAAAATTCAAATTCTAATTTTGATATCATAAGAAAAATAAAAGCTATCAAATTCTAACTTTGATATCATAAGAAAAATAAAAGCTATCTTCACCAAACTCAAACTCAAACTGTTGTAATCAAAGGAAGTATTTGTAACGAACCTCCTTAGCCCACCCAGGAAAGCGGTTTCTAGGCCATAAATTCTTAAAATTTTTGTCTTGATTACAGTTAAGATTTCACAGTCATAAGGAGTCCATTGAACCAAGGACTATAACCAGTGTGATATATCAAGGTATATACACTGGGTGTAATATCACATGCTCTCCTCACATGCAACCCTACAACTACTTTAATGTCTTCAAGCAATATTCCCTACATAATTAATAGAACATTTACCTACATCTATTTCTGATAGCATGGGCATGCATCTTACTTCCGGCATATCAAAGATAATATTGTCTTAATGTCTTCAAGCAATATTCCCTACATAATTAATAGAACATTTACCTACATCTATTTTTGATAGCATAGGCATGCATCTTACTTCTGGCATATCAAAGATAATATTGCCTTATCTATTATGTACATGCAGAATACCTACACAATCCCTAACCGGTACCAGGATGAGGGTGTTTACATTTAGTTGTCAAAGTTTATAATTCAACCAACCACTTACGTTTTGGAGGAACAATCATTAAACCCTTCGACAACCCTCTCACCAATACTTATTAGGATATTTCTTTGGGTCTATTGCATCTAATATACATATGATGAAGATTATAGATATATCTCATGCTGGGAATAGACAATACTACATCATTATAGGAGATAAGAAATCAACCATGAGCATATCACGCTAAATAATTTAACTTCATAACAAGTAAGGATTAATATAAAACCCATACCATGCAAGTGAATCTCATTACATTAGAGGGAAATACCATTAAATCTATTGATTCATAAGCATATGTAATTCACGCAACATTTTCATGGTGAAGAAACTTAAGAAATATGATCATAAATAAGTTGGAACTATGACAAAGAGAGAGTAAGAATCATCATACAAAACATATGCATGCATCTGACACCAACTAAAATCTCACTTGGAAGGAGGAGTACCACCACCCAGCCATGGATCACCTTTGATTCCCCCTGAGCCGAAGATCTTGCCAAGGATCAACTGTCCTCAATTGATCGATGCACTGGGTATTTAATACCCTCTTTCATGATTTAGTTACCATTAGCGGCATCTCGCTTTATGGATTTTTCCATTTGCCTAGGTCTTATCCAGAAAAGTTCGTCTTTATCTCCCACGACACTTTTCCACATAAAATATTGTCTTTATCTCCCGCAAAGCTTTTATGTCTGATGGATCTTTATCTTCCATCCATCCAATGGATATCCAATCCATCGAAACTTATCTAGAATCACATCTAGAAGCTTATCATCAAAGATTCATATCTATCCCATTCCTCATGGGATTTGGAAAACATATCCTCTCTCTTGGTGCTCCACCCTCCAAGTGATTTATTTTATTAATTATTTAATAACACATTTGCTTTTCATATTACATATCAACTAGCGTTCCTCAACTTAGGTTTAGAATAGTTTAACCTACAACTTTCCTCAGCTCAAGTTTACAACATTTAACACACAAGGGAGGATATCACACCTAGATTTAACTTAGCTTAGGTTTACAATAATTTAGTACACAAGGGAGGGGTGTTACATACTCCCCGCCTTAAATTTTACACTGTCCTTTGTGTATCACTGCATCAGGTTCTCGTTCAAAGTAAGTTGGTTTATGAACCAACATCTCTCATGGCTCTGCCATCTGATGCAATTTTTTTTTTATGTACATCGGTCACAAGGAGTGCTCCCAAAATCTCTCCTTCCATAGCTACATCAGTATCAAGGAGTGCTCCGAGCATCTCTCCTTCCATAGCTACATCGGTCTCAAGTATTGCTCTCCTTTCATAGCTACCTGTAACATTTTTTTTTTCAAACCATTTTTGAGAATTTATAGATGCAAAAATTTAACTATGATAAATATCATAATATATTACTTAATATTATTAATGCAGCTATTTTATATGAAGAATGCATGTTCTCTGCTTGCATTCTTTCAAGCCTTAGTGTTTTTGTCGAACACCTGCTTGTTGCAGTCTCTCTGCATACAATACATCAGTTAGCATATTTTCCACATTAATATGCTTGTAAGGTCATAAGAGATTATTTCACATCACAATATATATTCTTATACATATATTCATCGTAATTGTATGTATTACAAACTGTGATTAACCATAGTTACTTGTACCAAACTTACTTTCCTTCTTTAGGGTAACCTCCAGGTTTGTTTACGTGGCCAGACATCCAACCAATGACTACTGCATACCTGCACACAAGGTATGTTATACACACCAATACACATTTCATTTTTCAACCTTGTGGCATATGTAGTCATACGGTCCCATATGTATTGTTGTGCATAGTCCAGCTATGGTACAACTTATAATACCATCCTCATGGTATCACCTGCATGACATAAAATTTATCCGCATATTTTTCCACCATGTTAGTATCATACCAACATTCATTTATCATGGTTCATCTATGTAATTAAGAAAGTTTTATCTCATGTGTAAATCAATTCCAAATGTCATGTAATATCAACATAATAGTATCATAACAATCATCTTGCACACTATAACTCAATTATACCCATAACTTTTAGTTTTGGGATTAAATATGTCACATGTACCAGGTTTTAACAATAATGAAATGTACCATAAGGAAAACTATTGACTATGTACTCAGTCTATCATAGATATTTGAAGTCTCGTGATCATCAGAACAAATTTGGTTAGTTCTTAACAATTATTCCACACTTAAACAAATTTTGTCATAGGATTGACTGTTTTCCCTTTTTATACTTCTACATATTGTTGGTCATGCATAATTCAGTGTAGGTATGGCCTCATTCGTTAAACAATATGCATCTGCATACATCTGCCATATACAAGTTATAAGTGAAATCTATATTATTCACCACTTCACACTCTTTAAATTTTTATGCAAGGTGTGACCCCAGGGTATTTACATGTTAGCACCTTAAATCACTCTTAAACCAAGAGATCAATTATGAATTCGTGGTTTATGCAACAATCATTAGGCTACAGTGAATTGTTCTAATGCATCAACCCCATCATGTTCAATTTCCAAGTATACCTTACTCGGTTAAGTAAAACCTTGTTGATCATTATTAATGCATGATGCCTTTTTTAATATGTATACAGTATATTATATTACATCTCTGCACCCACTTCACAATCACATCCCATGAATTGATATGTTCTTTATGCCTCTTGCATATCTAGGTTAAGAGATTGCTTACTTAACTAGAATCCCTCACGTTCCAACCTATGCATGTTTATTTACTTATGCATAATGTCCTGATAAGGTTTTGTTTCCTCAAACAATGTGTAATTGATTCGAAATGGATCCAAGAACTCTCTAAGTCTTCAAAAATCATTTAAAAAATCAAAACAATCGCATGGGAAGAACCCTTAGAAACATCGGGAAACACTATCGGGAGGCGAAAAACACAAGAAAACAGCGAAAACAGAGCTATTGGCGGCTTGAACAGTGAATGGACAGGAGCCATTAGATCTGGCCGATCAACAGTCCAGATCCGATCGGAAAATTGCAAATCGGCGGTGACAGGTGGAGGAAATCAGAGCACACCACATAAAACTTGCGATAGCGATTGGCAGAGTCAACGAGGACCGTCGATCAAGCACACAGATTGACGGCCCACGTTGCGTCGCAAAATTGCAATCGGCAAATGCGAATGGGGCACTCACCAAACGACCCAGGGTTACTACGATATGCAATTGCGATTAATCACATCGCGATATAGCAATCAAAAAACACAATGGAGCGGGGCTATATGTGTGTGTGTGTGTGTGTGTGTGTGTGTGTGTGTGTGTGTGTGTGTGTGATGCGATTAGCTGGACCCGATGGAAATATAAACGCTATTTCATAAGATTTGAGATCTGTCAACTGTCATTTTTAATGTAATTTCGCATGTTTCGTTTATTAAATGAAATGTGAAGGGAAGCACCGATGCGATGAAACCCAGACCCGAAGGGGTTTGAGAATGAAAAGGAATAATATTTCAAATCCACCCAAAGCCATTTTTATAGGATTTTTAGTGTTTTTACGTATTTTCAAAATACAAAGGGAAGCCACTGAGAGGGGCATTGCGACATGTGATAGCGACTTATAGGCAAACCCGATAGGAGAATAGGACGCATTTATGAATATTTGAAGTCCGGATGAACAATGTTTTGGCGGTTTTTCCCGTGTTTGAATGCATTTCTCCGTGTAAACAGAGAATGGTTGTTTCAAGGATTTCAAAGGCTCGATGCACTCATCCATTGTGGAACTGGTGGCCACCTCCCCTAAAAATGTTATGTAGTGATTATTAACACTAAGAAGGGGGATTCGAGTGGACAAAGGTTGGGAGATAGAAAGACGAGAAGAGGAAACGACCAGGTAGCGCAGATTGGCTTTAAAGCCATAGAAAATAGAAGATAGAGTAGGTAGTGTTGAGACAGAGCAAAGACAGAGAGAGAGAGTGATAGAGAGAGTCTGTGTACTCAAAGAGGCTTGAGAGGTTCAAGCAAAACTCTTGTTGTTGTATCTGTTATGTGTTGAGACTCAAGTTGGGCTCATACTTTTGTAAAAATTTGTTCTGAAGACATAATAGAGAGGTCACCACTAAAGGTTGGACCAGGAGATGTAGCCCAGGAGTATTGGGTGAAATCCTTATTAAACTTGTTTTGTTTATGTGTGTTGTCTATTATGCTTCTTTATTGCTTCATTGTCTTTGTATTTTGCAATCTTATCGATCCATTGCACAAAATAACATAGGCATAACCATGCACATGAGTCTATAATACCTTAATAATTGTCTAAGATCTCATTATCAGATCAAGTGGTATCAGAGCTTTAGGTTTGTTAAGGTTAGACAAGCTTGTACTGGATTGTTGAATGCTAACTAGGTCAAAGCTCAAATTAGGAGAAGGAGAACTAGTTGAGACTAACCCAAAAATTGGTAGAGTCTATCCTAGGAGGAAAATGACAGAAGAAATTCCCTTGGAATCAGACTCTTAGTTCATGAACAGTTTCATGACCATGAGAACCATGGTAGAAGAGATGTATCGAGAATTTAAGAAAGGTAGAGGTGAAGATACTTCAACCTCCAAACAAGACAAAGGAACAGAAGAACCTCTTCTCGATGGTCATTATGAAGGCAAAGGGAAAGGAAAAGAGCCTCCTCTATCAGCACCTCCCTCTAGCCCTTTGATTAAATTAGATGTAAAATTTGATTTGCCAATATATGATGGAGAATTAAATGTAGAAAAGCTAGATAATTGGATTACACATATTGATGTATATTGCAAGGTGTATAGCATCGATTCAGAAAGGAGAAAGATTCAGCTGGCCAGCCTTCACCTTGGAGGAACTGCCTTGGTATGGTGGGAAGGCAGGACACAAGCTGATTTGAAGAAGCATGGTAAAATTCTTTCTACCTAGAGTGAATTTGTTTTAGCCATTAAAAAACAATTCTATCCACTAGCTTATATGTAGCAAGCCATGATGAGTTGGCAAACTCTTCGCTAATTAAAGGGGAAAAGTGTACAAAGCTATACTTAGGAATTTAGAAAAATAGCTTTAATTCTAGGAAATTCTTTAGACTCACCTGAAACTTTGTTGAAGTATATAGGTGGTCTGCATAGTTATTTGAGGCACACCATTCTCATGGTTAACCCTACTAGCATAGATGAGGTATCCATTCAGGCTACACATCTAGTGGCTAGAGGCAAGAATGTGAACCCAGAGATTGGGGGGTCATCAAAAACCACTACAAGAAAGAACAAGGAAAAGAGGAAGCAGAAATGGAAAGAGAGGAAGGCAAACACTATACAGAAGGACAAATCTTCATGCACTCACTGCAAGAAGGATGGACATGATGATGAACATTGTTGGTCTTTGCATTCGGCGCTGAAACCCAAGAAGTTTGATGGCAAGAAGAAGAAGACTGCTGCTGCTATTCAAAAAGATTGGGGTCAGACTCAGGTGATGAAACAACAATCACAGCTGCAGGTATAAAAGATAAAAATTCTGAAGCATCTACTAGTAATTCTGCACAATCTATTGATAATGAAGAAAATGAGAGGAAAAGACATGAGCTTTTTCATATTAGAGTTATTTCCAAGCATCAAAAGATTGATACTTTATTTGATAGTGGTTCACAAGTAAACTTGATTTCTGAAGCAATTGTAAAGAAGTTGGGACTACTAACCACACCTCACAAGAAGCCATATCCATTAGGTTGGGTATGTGATAAAGCAAAGCTGCAAGTGACTAGACAATGTAAACTTAGGTTTTCTTTTGGGTCAGCATTTGTAGATGAGGTTGAGTTAGACATAGTTCCCTTGGATATATGTGGAATTGTTTTAGGAAGTCCTTACTTGTATGATAGAAAAAACATTTTCTATAGAGCCGAAAATAAGTATCAACTCACAAAAGATGGAATAGAATATATTGTAAGAGCTCATCAACTCAAAAATAATTATACTCTCATAAACTCAGGGCAGATGAAAAGAATTGTAAATTCATCCAAGCAATTTTTACTAATGGTTGTAAAGGAACCAAAACCTGATAAAACCAATGTATTTGAGGGTTGTGATGCTAAACAGAACATTGATTTAGAAAAATTTGTTTCAAAATATGATATCCTATTTCAAGAACCTAAATGTCTGCCACCCAAAAGGGAAATTGTACATGATATTCATTTGCAGCAATATGCTCCATTACCTAACATCGAAGTGTACAGGTTATCCGCTTTAGAGAATGCAGATGTAGTGCCCACCCTAGTTTCCTGACTCTATTATGACATTACCTTGCATACTTTAGTCTATGAGTAACTCAGGCTGAGGATCCAGAAACGTGGCTCTATTAACAGCAAATGTGATGGTTATGTATGTTCTCTATTAATATTATGATTACGATATAATTAATGGTTATGTGTATTCTCTATTGATATCATGATGGTGGTAGTAGTAAATGATAGACATGTTTCTATTGATGTTATAATGATGATAGCCTTCATCTATGTGTATGGTTCCATTAAGGTTATGATTATGCTAGCCATGATGGAGGTATCCCCTATGTTAGCTACTTACATTAGTTCTGGTTCACAATGAACGGTGATGTGAATG
>APFE030475202.1:916-34324 GCA_000404065.3 Pinus taeda | reverse complement strand
ATGATGTGGCCCGTCCACGCGGCCCCTCTCCAGCTCACCTACCCACGGTACTTTCAGATTGTGTATGTTGATTGTGGTTGATTGACAATCGTTTGGCTCGGTCCGATATTGATTGCGGCAATAATCACCTACCTACCTCCCGGTACCTTGCCCCTTCTCTGGCTAACACCTGTCCACCTCGGTTGTGTTGCAACCCTAATCCTCCGGTTGCCCTTTTGGTTGGTTTACTTCGCGCTCATTGTCATTTTTCACCATGCCTTCACCGCTTTGCGACCTGGTTTCGAGCTCGGTTCTGTCTCTGTGCTATCAGTCGATACCCCGTCGATTTGTTATGGATTTCTCGCTCAACTGTTGGGTTTTTCACTGTGGTTCCGCCTATACAATTGATTCACGCATCTGTTGGTAAGTTGTGACTCTCCCAGGGGTTTTTGTTGTCGGATTCTTTCGTGGATTGCTCTGTCGACTGTTAATTTTTTCTGTGATTGTTGATTTATTTTGCTTAATGGCACTGCATCTTGAGGTTGTTTCTCAATATGGAGGGTTTCTGGTAGGCTCAGTGGCACTGTGCGTTCGATGGTCTGCAACAACTGTTCTCGGCGTTCAACTTCTCGTCCAGGTAATTTCTCATTCCATGTTATAGTTCCTTATTCGCTTTTCGAATGGTGACTGACCAGTTTGGCCCCTCCGTGGTCAGGTTTCGGTTTTGATGAATAGGGGAATCGTTCACCCTCAGGTAACGTATCCTCCTTCCCCTTGATTCTTCACTCTTCCAATCATTTCATTCCTTTATTATTTAGGTTGCTGGTTGAATTTGATGCTCAGGGTTTGGTCGTTTCGTTAAACCCTAATGTGCTCTCTTTCTGCCCTTTTCAGGTGACGGCTCCGTGGCTCCTCGCACCAGGTTACGCTTACACTTCGGGTAGTTCTATGCTCTTTGTTTAGTTGTCTTTAAAGTCTGTTAGTTTGCCTGTAGCCGCTTGCTGGTTCATAAGGTTAGGTGCCCTGGTGGCCTCCGGTTCTTCACTGTAATATTGTGTCTGTATGTTGGTCGTTGTAACGGTTCAGGGTTTGGGTATCCCAACCATGGCCATGGCTCCTTTTAATTTGTTGTCGCGTCTATCATTAGTGGGAATGGTTCATTGAACCCTCACCCGAGTTTCGTTGTAAACGTTTGGACTATATCAGGCCTGCACTGTAATATATATACATATGTTTTGAATTTGCAAATGTTTAAGATTGATTTCCTGGGATTTGTTCTTACCCGGTTTCGACCTGGGGTCGTTATGCTCCTTCGATTTTGTTACTCTGCTTCCGTCTGTTGTTTGTTGGACTGGACTCGTCGTGCGCCTAGTTGTTTGGGCTATCGTCACTGTATTTTCACCTGCACTGTTATTGTCTATGCAATTGTTTACATATACTTGAATCTCTGTTAGTGACTCTCGGTCACGGTATTTATCTATTGAAATAATTTACACAGAATGTTATTTCTCAGAAATTTTGAATTGTACAGAACTTAAATAAGTTATCTATACATTCGTTTGTGCACAGGAATTCTTAGATGAAGGAAAAAAATATTTTTCTCTATCTATTTCTTTGAATATGTTTCTTTTCTGCTTAGCTGTCGAACCCTCTTGGGATTTCGGTTTTTGCCATTTATACATTAGAGGAGATTCGGTAGATAACTGTCAGCAGTTACCTTTCACAATCGGTTATAAAGTTATGTTGTTGTTTCCAGTTTCTATTTGACAGTTTATAAAACTGACTCTGTCTATCTGTCACTCTGGTCCCACAAAGGGTGACTGTATATATTATTTGCAATAATCTAATCTATTAACTACAATTAATTACTGATAGCTACAGTAAATTAAACTAAGTAAAAATTAACCAACAGAAACTAATCAAACTGTAGTTGACCTTGGTAAAGAAAATAAAACGAAACTGTAAAAACCTGACAGTCTTGCTGTCCGTTCTCGAACTGTTTAACCTTCCCAGTCTTTTTCTGAAACTCTGTCCTCCCTGTCTCGGTCTTCACCCTGTCGACCAGATGCTCCTGCATCAGGATGCTGGGGTAAAAGAGAGTTCTCATGGCTCCATTCCATGAGCTCCTCCACCGAGTATCCTGCCTTTCGAATCTGTGCTTCGTCGAGCCAGGAACTGTCCTCTAGAGGACGGTCCTTCCACTTGACAAGATAGCGCAGATACTCCTTTCTACGCGTCCGTTTGGCTACCTGTGTGCTGATAATTCCTTCAATTTCGTGAGTCTTAACCGACGGTAACTGTTTCTTCCAAAGACTGCTCTCGAACTGGGTGTCCCGTTGTGGCTGTACCATGTTTTCGTCTGCTGCCTGGGCATGATATGGAAACAGGTCTGCCACGTTGAATATGGGCAATATGCCTATATCAGGTGGCAGCTGAATTTCATATGCATTCGCTGAAAACTTGCGAAGGATTTTGCATGGGCCGATTTTCTTGAACTTCAGCTTGTTGTACGTTCCCTTAGGAAACCTTTCCCGACGCAAATGCGCAAGCACTTCGTCTCCAACTTCGAAATGTACCTCACGCCGCTTGATATCTGCATGCTGTTTATATTTCTGTGTGCTATCCTGTAACTTCATTTTAACTTTCTCGTGCAGTTTTCTCATTGCTTCGGAAAAATCTTCCCCGTCTGCACTCCTCCTTTCCAGCTGTCCTAAGTCCCGTAATTCATGTACTCCCCGCGGATCCATACCATATAAGATCTGGAATGGGCTTAGACCCGTGCTCCGATTAGGCGAATCGTTGTAAGCGAATTCGGCCTGAGCCAGAGCTCGATCCCACAATCGCGAGTTTTCTCCTGTCAAACTTTGCAATAAATTGCCCAAACTTCTGTTAACTACTTCCGTTTGTCCATCAGTCTGCGGGTGATACGCGGAACTGAAATTTAATTGTGTGCCCAGCTTTTTCCACAGGGTGCGCCAGAAATGCCCTGTAAATTTTACATCCCTGTCTGAAACTATAGTCCTCGGTAAGCCATGTAATCGAACTACTTCTGTGAAGAAGAGGTGTGCCACATATGTGGCGTCGCTAGTCTTCCGGCACAGAATGAAATGAGCCATTTTGGAAAATCTATCCACCACCACCATCACTGAATCATAACCCCGCTGTGTTCTGGGCAATCCTAGGACAAAGTCAATGCTGACTGAATCCCAAGGTCTGCTTGGAACTGGTAGGGGCGTATATAACCCAGCATTCTGGCTGTGCTGTTTCGCCAGTTGGCAGATTTTACATCTGGTTACATACCTCTGTATGTCTCGACTCATTTTCGGCCAGTAGTAAAAGTGTCCTAACTGTTCCAATGTTTTATGAACGCCAAAATGTCCTGCTAAACCTCCGCTATGCTTCTCTTTCACTAAATTTTCCCTCATCGAACAATCTGGAATACATAGCTGTCCACCACGAAATAACAATCCATCCAGTAAATTAAAATCCAGCCATGGGCTTGTATTTCGTAAGACAGGATTTTGGCATGCCTCAAAGGCTTCCTTGAAATCCACATCCATCTGGTACAAATCCTTCAAATACTCAAACCCCATTACCCGTATGCCGCTTTCCTGTAAGAGCAAAGCTCTTCTGCTTAAAGCATTCGCCACTTTGTTGGCTTGTCCACTTATATGCTTCAGCACGAAAGTAAAACTTTGTAGGTACTCCACCCACTTGGCGTGCTTGTGGTTCAATTTGTGCTGCTGCATTATGTACTGTAACGCAGAATTATCAGAGAACAAAACAAAATCATTACCGAGTAAGTAGTGCCTCCAGTGCTTCAAGGCTTGAACCACTGCATAGAATTCTTTTTCGTATGACGAATACTTCTGCTGGCTTTCGTTTAGTTTCTCACTAAAGAATGCCACAGGTCTGTCCTCTTGACTGAGTACAACACCGATAGCTGTCTCGCTTGCATCACATCGAACCTGAAAAGGTTTGCTGAAGTCGGGCGGCCTCAAGATTGGCCTCTCTGTTATTTTCCGCTTCAGAAGTTGAAAACTGTCTTCTGCCGCTTTAGTCCAGCAAAAAGGTTGACTGGCCTTTTTGATGGCATCTAGCATTGGCGTGCAGATTTCACTAAAATTCTTGATAAACTTTCTATAAAAACTTTCTAAACCGTGAAAGCTACGTACCTCGAATAAACTCTTTGGTGACGGCCAACTCATGATCGTTGTAATCTTCTCTGGGTCCATTTTCAACTCATTCTCCGCCACTACGAACCCCAGATAAATTAACTCCTTCTGTAGGAAAGTGCATTTCTTCAAATTTACCAGCAGTTTGTTCTGCTGCAGCTTCTCGAATACTCTTTGAATATGTTGAAGGTGTTCTCTTTTTGTCCTGCTAAAAATTAAAATATCATCCAGATAGACTATCACGAATTTTCCAATAAATTCCTTTAACATTTCATTCATTAGTCTCATAAACGTACTTGGAGAGTTACTCAACCCAAACGGCATAACCAGCCATTCGTACAACCCTTCGTTGGTCTTGAAGGTTGTCTTCCATTCGTCGCCTTCTCTAATCCTGATCTGATGATACCCACTTTTCAGATCGATTTTCGTAAAATACGCTGCTCCACTAAGGCAATCCATCATGTCATCCATCCTAGGCAAGGGAAACCTGTAATGGATGGTGATCTTGTTTATAGCCCGCGAATCTGTACACATTCGCCACTCTCCACCCTTCTTCGGTGCAAGGACTGTAGGTATTGAACAGGGGCTTAAACTCTCTCTGATCAGTCCCTTGTCCAACAATTCCTGCACTTGTTTGCGCACCTCTTCATTGTCCTTTGGACTCATTCTGTACGCTGCCTTGTTTGGTAAACTCACTCCTGGTATAAAATCGATATGATGGCTGATGCTCCTCTTAGGGGGTAACTTATCAGGCAATTCCTCTGCTGCAATAGCTTGAAATTCTTCTAACAAATCCTGTACTTCCTTAGGCAATTCTGTTCATTCTGTGCTTAGCAATACTGGCTTCATACTCCTTACAACTGCAAAATTTATTTCAGTCTCATCAATCTGTTTGATGAACTGTTTTCCACCCAATAATAATGCCTTTGTTCCGCTAGATTCTGCTGAATCTTCCTCTTTGATGGGCACGAGTGTGTGTTTGACCCCATCCTTCGTAAACTTGTAACAATTCGTCTTTCCATCGTGTGTCACCCACCTGTCATACTGCCATGGTCTTCCGAGCAGTATGTGGCACACGTCCAAGGGCATAATATCACAGACCACTGTATCGTGGTACTTGCCAATGCGAAACTCCACCTCGCATTGTTCATCAACCAATAGCTAGTGGCCTTTCTGTAGCCACGACACCTTGTAAGGTGTGGGGTATTTTAGCCGCTTTAACCCCAATTTTTCTACCATCTCAGTGGCAACCAAGTTATCCGTACTCCCGCTATCTATTATTACCTTGCAGCACTTCCCATGAGATTTACAGATTGTCCGAAACAGTGACTTCCGTTGAGTCGGTTCAGACACTTCTTTGGTTGGCTTTAGCAGAACTTTATTCAGGAGCAATGCTTCTCCCGTTTCTGCTACATCTTCCACTTCTCGTGGCTGCGCTTCCACTTCTTCTGGCTGAACCATATACGTTCCTCTCTGACCTGCCTTCTCAACTTCTGGGCACTCAAAGGATCGATGTCCCCATTTTTGACACCTGTAGCACTGGAAACCAGTTCCTCTTCCGTGGCCATTCCCTCGTCCACGCTGATATGACCGACCTCCTCTAATGCTGTCTCCCTTGTCAGCTGTCCCTGAAGCTTTTGAGCTGCTGCCTTCTTCACTGTTTGCAGCACTCTTTCCTCTTCCGTAGGGCTATCCTCGTCCTCTACCACTTCCTCATCCTCTCCTGTTATTCTGCTTTCTATTAATTTTCTCCTCAGCCTTCACAGCACTCTGAAAGGCTTCCTCTATACTTCTGGGAGAAAGAATACTAATTTCATCCAGGATCTCCATCCTCAAACCATTAACATACCGTGCTGTCTTTTCAGGAGTCTCATCCGTGTAACCAGCATGTAGATTGACCTGGTAGAACTCTTCCGTGTATTCTTTGACAGTCATACCCTTCTGTCTCAAATTCTGTACTCTCCGACATAGTTCAACCTGGTAATCTTTTGGCAGAAACCTGCCCTTCAGTTTCGCTACCATCCTCGCCCAATTTCGTATGGGTAATTTATTCAATCTTTTTCTGTCTGCTTGGACATTATCCCACCACAAGAGGGCATGTCCTTTTAATTTAGTAGCGGCGAACTTAACTTTCTTGTCCTCCCTAATTTCTTCATTCTCAAAGTATTTATCCAGTTCGCTGATCCAACCCAATAGAATATCAGCAGACAGACTACCATCATAATTTGAAATTTCTGTCTTTGGCTTGCTGCTGGCCAATAAGATTGAACGCAGCAGTCTTAGTTCTGGAGCCTCTTCATCAAAAGCTTCTGCAGCAGCTACTGTTTCTTCCTCACTCTCATCTCCCAATTCTGGGTCTCTTCGTCTACCCGCTTCTACTGCTTCCAAGCGAGCTGTAAGAACTCTAATCTGTTCTCTTAATCCTTCATCTCCTCCCCTTCATGCACCTCTGCCACGCCCTCATCTTGGCGCTTGTACTTCTGCCATCTCCCTCTAACTAACAAATAAAATAATAAAAAAAAACTTGCTCTGATACCAATTGATGTGGCCCGTCCACGTGACCCCTCTCCAGCTCACCTACCCATGGTACTTTCAGATTTTGTATGTTGATTGTGGTTGATTGACAATCGTTTGGCTCGGTCCGATACTGATTGCGGCAGTAATTACCTACCTACCTCCCGGTACCTTGTCCGTTCTCCTGCTAACACCTGTCCACCTCGGTTGTGTTGCAACCCTAATCCTCCCGGATGCCCTTTTGTTGGTTTACTTCGCGCTCATTGTCATTTTTCACTGTGCCTTCACCACTCTGTGACCGGGTTTCGAGCTTGGCTCTGTCTCTGTGCTATCAGCCGATACCCCGTCGATTTGCTATGGATTTCTCGCTCAACTGTTGGGTTTTTCACTGTGGTTCTGCCTGTACACTTGATTCACGCATCTGTTGGTAAGTTGTAACTCTACCAGGGGTTTTTGTTGTCGGATTCTTCCGTGGATTGCTCTGTCGACTATTAATTTTTCTGTGTTGTTGATTTATTTCGGTCAATGGCGCTGTATCTTGCGGTCGTTTCTCAATATGGAGGGTTTCTGGTAGGCTCAGTGGCACTGTGCATTCGATGGTCTGCAACAACTGTTCTCGGTGTTCAACTCCTCATCCAGGTAATTTCTAATTCCATGTTATAATTCGTTATTCGTTTTTCGAATGGTGACTGACCAACTTGGCCCCTCCGTGGTCAGGTTTTCGGTCTTGATGAAAAGGGGAATCGTTCACCCTCAGGTAACGTATCCTCCTTCTCCTCTGTTCTTCACCCTTCCAATCGTTTCATTCCTTTATTATTTAGGTTGCTCGTCGAATTTTATGTTCAGGGTTTGGTCGTTTCATTAAACCCTAACGTGTTCTCCTTCTGCCTTTGCAGGTGAAGGCTCTGTGGCTCCTCGTACCAGGTTACGCTTATACTCTGGGTAGTTCTATGCTCTTTGTTTAGTTGTCTTTAAAGTCGATTAGTTTTCCTATAGCCGCTTGCTAGTTCATAAGGTTAGGTGCCCTAGTGGCCTCCGGTTCTTCGTTGTAATATTGTGTCTATACGTTGGTCGTTGTAACGGTTAAGGGTTTGGGGTATCCCAACCGTGGCTGTGGCTCCTTTTAATTTGCTGTCGCGTCTATCATTAGTGGGAATGGTTCACTGAACCCTCACTCGAGTTTCGTTTGTAAACGTTTGGACTATATCAGGCCTGCACTGTAATATATATACATGTGTTTTGAATTTGCAAATGTTTAAGATTGATTTGCTGGGATTTGTTCTTACCCGGTTTCGACCTGGGGTCGTTATGCTCCTTGATTTCGCTATTCTGCTTCCGTCTGTTGTTTGTTGGGCTGGACTCGTTGTGCGTCTGGTTGTTTGGACGGTTGTCACTGTATATTCACCTGCACTGTTATTGACTATGTAATTGTTTACATATATTTAAATCTCTGTTAGTGACTCTCGGTCACGGTATTTGTATGTTGAAATAATTTACACAGAACTGTTATTTCTCAGAAATTTTGAATTTTACAGAACTTAGATAGTTTGTCTATACATTCGTTTGTGCACAGGAATTCTTAGATGAAGGAAAAAACAATATTTTTCTCTGTCTATTTCTTTGAATGTTTCTTTGCTGCTTAGCTGCCGAACCCTCTTGGGATTTCGGTTTTTGTCATTTATACATTAGAGGTGATTCGGTTGATAACTATCATCAGTTACCTTTTACAATCGGTTATAAAGTTATGTTTTTGTTTCCAGTTTATGTTTGACAGTTTATAAAACTGACTCTGTCTATCTGTCACTCTGGTCCCTCAAAGGGTGACTGTATATATTATTTGCAATAACCTAATTTATTAACTACAATTAATACTGATAGCTATAGTAAAGTAAACTAAATAAAAATTACCCAACAGAAATTAAACAAACTGTAGTTGACCTTGGTAAAGAAAATAAAATGAAACTGTAAGAACCTGACAGTCTTGCTGTCCTTTCTCGAACTGTTTAACCTTCCCAGTCTTTTTCTGAAACTCTGTCCTCCCTGTCTCGGTCTTCACCCTGTCGACCAGATGCTCCTGCATCAAAAGCCATCAAACATAGTTTTGAAAACTACACATGAGATCATTCACAAAATAGTTTTTCCGCACTTTCTTTGCATCTTGATACCAAATTGAAAAAAACCCACACCAACATAGTAGAGGGGGTAGTTAATCGCCCACCCTTATTTCACACCTAATATACACGAAAGCTAAACTTTATGCCCCAAAATTTAATAATCCAAAATTGTTAATTAATTGATTTATATGTAGTATTGTGCGGGACAGAAGCGTGTGGAAGAAGTGTGTGAAGGGAAAATGCATGTAGAGATGTTGAACATTATGGATGAAAGCTTTTGTTCCTTACTCTCGACACTCGTTCTCCCACACAATACTCATTCCTCATAGAAATTCAAACTACACTTCATTTAATATTGAATAATAAGTATTTAGTTGACAAATGTGAAATCACAAATTCTCTTAGTATTTAGGAAGCTCAAATAAAAGGATCCCACATCGACATAGTAGTGGGGACAATTAATCGCCCAAACTTTAATAAGCCAAAACTACTAATAAATTGATTAATATGTAGCGTTGGGCAGTAGAGAGGTTTGTGGGAATGTATGCAGAGGTATAGAACATTGCAGAAGAAAGTTTATGTTCCTAGCTCCACACCATTGCAGAAGAAAGTTTATGTTCCTAGCTCCACACCATTGCAGAATAAAGTTTATGTTACTAGTCCACACAACTATTCTCTCGTACAACACTTCTTCCTCACATGCATTAAAAATATGTTTCATTTAATATTGAATAATAGGCATTTAATTCACAACTGTGGGATTATAAATGCACTTAGTATTCAAAAACTGTGAATACCAAGATTCATTGCTTCTACTTTGATAAAATTTTTAAAGTTATAGGAGGAATGGTATGGAAGAAACATCAAAATAAACATGTAAATATTGAACAAAAAGCTAGTCAAAGTAAAACATTAGCTAGTAATGAAACATTAGTTATGTGGAACAACAAGTGTATGGAGTCTGTGATATGTGAATCGATTCAATGAATAAAGACCGAAAAGAAATACATTTTAATATATGCTAGTCCATAGTGTAGGAAGTTGATTGAGGTTAGAAGAAGGACCATGCACTCAGTATCAACTGTTGATTATGGTGGAATGATGAAAATCGTCAAACATAGTTTTGAAAATTGTGCATCAGATCATCCGCAAAGCAATTTTTCCATAACTCCTTTGCATCCCAATATCAAATAAAATGAGCCCATGTCATCATAGTAGTAAGGGAAATTAATCACGCACCCTTATTTTGCACCTGATATACACATAAACTAAACTTTTCAAGCCCTAAAGTTTAATAAGTCAAAACAACTAATTAAACGATTAATATGTAGTGTTGTGTAGGAGAGAGGTATGTGAAAGAAGTGTCGAGAGGGGAAATGTATGCGAAGGAGATGCAGTGCATTGAAAATGACATTTTTTATTCCTTGCTTTTCACAAATGTTCTCTCACATAACACTTTTTTCTCACACACATTAAAAGAAACTTTATTTAATATTGGACTTAAATAAGTTTATGCTTAAAGTTAAAATAATTTCATGTTTGTGGTAGAAAGTTCTCTCTACACCCTCGTTCTCCTATACATACCCTCTTTTGTGCACATCCTTTCATTCCATATACATTCATGGTTTCATACACTTGTTTTCCCACACAACTAAATTTGTAAAAATTTAAAATGAAAAATAAAATAAAATGCAATAAGAGGTAAATGCATTAGGAGTATATGTGTTAGTGTTAAAGTACTCATCCACAAAATGCCCTCTCCCCTCCTAACCTAAAGGACTTGCTCAGAACATTGTGTAAGTGTCAATCTCAGAGTACTCACCAACAAAATGACCATTTAAAAAGTTAGTCTTATTTTCATTTTAAAATAATTTGTTAGGCAATGACAAATACGGAAATTCAATTTCCCTCCACTAGGGGAATTATGTCACATCAAAGCTCTAGTTCAACCAATCAAAAATTAGAAATGAGATTTTCAATAGAAAATTAGAAATAAAATTTACAAAAATTAAGAAAATATTTTTGAATTTACAAAAAAATGTAAATATTCAACATTTTATGAAAACTTTGATTTTAGTTACCAAAAAGTCACAAAAACTAAGCAAACTAATAAATCAATTTACCTAATTATTGAAAATCTGTAGTTAGATACAATTAGAAAATATAAACAACTAAATAACTAAACACAAACTCAAAACTAAATAAAAAGCATAAAACCCTATCCATAAGAACAATTTTTACATTGAAATGAAAAAGCTTCCCTACAATATAGAATCATTGAAATTGTTTCCATACATCTAAAAAAATAAAACTAATAAAAATAAAAAATATGCTATTTAAAATTGGAATTAAGAGATGTGGAAATACTATTTTGAAGATTAAAAAAAAAAAATTGCATATCTTTAATTATTTAATTTCTAAGGAATTTGAGTTAATTTGAGTTTTAGAATTAAGCTATAGGAAAATCTTTTATAAAAATATTTTTGAGCTTTTTAAAGTTATTTTCCATCTTTATTTAAAATCAGCAATTTTCATTAAAAAATATAATTTATTTTTAAATATTATTAATATATGTAAATTTGTTATTTATGTTTTTCATAATATTTTTTTATTTTATTTTTGAAATATATTTAATTATAAATAATATACTTTAAATTAAATAATAAAAAAATTAAAATTAACATATAATATTTAAATCAATCTATCTCATCATTAAAAATCTCTGCTTATATATTAATAAATCAATCCATCTAATTATTAGAAATCTCCTACTTTCTATAAAATGCAAAAATACAAAGGTTTTGTGAAAAAGCAATCCCTATGACATGATTACATTTGAAAAAAAAGGGATTTTAGAGCTGACCCACTTAGAAATTTTCCTATTCAGAATTAGGGTTAAGAGATGTGAAAATATCTTATAAGATTATTTTATATTTTTTTACAAATATTTATAATCTAGCTAGAAGGAATTGGAGTTTTGATGTTAAAAGATATTAAAATATTTTGGATTTTCAAAACAAATCCAGAGTGGGGAACCAAAAATGGAAAGTATTCGTGAAAGAAAGGGTTTCCCTACTTACATGAGGACAAGGGAGTAAAAAGAAAAATGTGACATCTTTTGTCGTAAGTAGCATAAATAGTTTGCTTTAATACTTTTACCATTTCGGAACTTACTGTGTGGGATAAATGAAAGGTACTCGCTCACCAGAATTAAGATTCTCGGAAATGACGAGGATCAAAGTAATTTATTAAAAATATACAGAATATTTATTTGATAAATATTTTATTATTACTGCTCAATATTATTATTTTTTAAATTATTATATAATATTAATATACTAGTTATATATATATAAATGAATGAAATTTTATTTATATAAAAATATTATATTTACCTTCTATTTTATTTTGTTGAAATATAATATTTAATTATATGTATAGATTTTTTAATAATGAGAGGCTTGACTCTTAATATAATATGATAGTAGAAAAATATTATTATGTAAAAAAATATTTAATATTATAAATGAAAATTATATAATATAGCAATATTATAAATAAAGAATATACAATATCTAGTCTAATAATATAATTAATCAAATTTTTGTAGATAGATATAAAATAAATGATAGTGAAAATTTTCTAATTTTTTTTTACTTATTTAAAATCATTTCACTATTTAATAAAAGGCTTGTAAATGACATTTAATAATAGTGAAATACTTTTTATATTTAATACAGAGTTCATATGTAATATTTACATAATAATAATAATTTATTGACAACCATAAATAAAATATTGGGATTTCCATATTAAATAACATAATTGTGTATAAATTTATATAAGAAACATGAATTTTTTACCTAAAAGTTCTTATTTTTTGTTTTCATATTTCAAAGTATAGCTTTAACATATACAATTTTTTTGTGGTAATTAATATAATTATATATATTAATATATATATATATAGTATATAAAATATTTATTAAATTATATTAACAATAAAATTTATTATATTATTTAATGTAAAATAATTTTATATCAATGTGATATTTGGAGAGAAAGGAAAAATAGTTTAAAGTAAATCATTATAAATTCATCTTAATAATGAGTTTATCAAATATTGATAAATATCAAATTTCTTGATGTGTAAACTTCTTTTATTATGCAAGAAATTGAAAAAAAAAATATAACTCAAAAAATTTGATTCATGTATAATAATAGATCAAATTAAGTTAAATATATCCTCATATTGAAATTAATTTAAATTCATTTTAAATATAGAGAAAAATATATTTATTCAAATATTACATAATTTTTGTTTCATATAAAATTCCAAAACTTCATTCTTTTTAATGCAATTATATAATATTTGTTTATTATTAAAATATAGAATATGTTAAATAAAACCGTTCACACTAATAAAACACTATCTTTTAGATAACCATCTAAATATTATAGATCAACTATATTAATTTGCAAAGCATTCCACTATTTTTAATATAATTATATAATATATAATTTTTAAGTATGGGGGTTTAAGCAGTGCATTATATTAGATATCATTTTGGGATTCAACTACGTTAGGTAAGTCATTAAGATGTGACCATTTCCATTAGACGTATTAGATATCATTTTGGGATTCAACTACGTTAAGTAAGTCAATAGTATTAGATATCATTTTGGGATTCAACTGCGTTAAGTAAGTCATTAACTTATGACCATTTCCATGAGAGGTAGTCACAACTCACTAACTTCTCATGATTCTTGAATAGTTCACTTAGCACTCATTACATCGGGTGTGAGCGAAGTGGGATTGAAACTAGTGAAATGAATCACCACTTCCGAGGCTTGCACCCGGTAACCATGACTTCCCGAGAGGTCACGCATCCCAGATCACCTCTGGCTCAAGCATGCTTAACTGTGGAGTTTCCCCACGATCAATCCCACTTAGCTTGCTACCCTGTTTGCAAAAACTTAGCAAGTATTGTGCCTCATGAACCATTCAATCCCACTTCTTCACCCCTGTGAGCATCACCCGATGCAATGAGTGCTAAGTGAGCTATTCAAAAATCATGAGAAGTTAGTTACTTATTACTACCTCACATGGAAATGGTCATACGTTAATGACTTACTTAACACAGTTGAATCCTAAAATGATATCTAATATAATGCATTGCGTAAGCCCCCCTACTTAAATTCAAAAAGAGTGAAGGGATCTCGACTTGAATGGTTCATGAGGCACAATACTTGCTAAGGTTTTGCAAATGGGGTAGCAAGCTATGTGGGCTTGATTGTGGGGAAAAATCTATAGTTAAGCGTGCTTGAACCAGAGGCGATCTGGGATGGGTGACCTCCCGGGAAGTCCTGGTTACCAGGTGCAAGCCCCGTAAGTGATGATTGATGCTATGTGATTCATTTCACTAGTTTCAATCCCTCTTCTTCACCCCTGCGTGCATCACCCGATGCAATGAGTGCTAAGTGAACTATTCAAAAATCACTAGTTTCAATCCCACTTCTTCACCTAACTATTCAAAAATCATGAGAAGTTAGTTAGTTACGACTACCTCTCATGGAAATGGTCATATGTATGCAATGAGTGCTAAGTGAACTATTAAAAATTCACTAGTTTCAATCCCACTTCTTCACCCAACTATTCAAAATGGTCATAGGTGTGCAATGAGTACTAAGTGAACTATTCAAAAATCACTAGTTTCAATTCCACTTCTTCACCCAACTATTCAAAAATCATGAGAAGTTAGTGAGTTACTACTACCTCTCATGGAAATGGTCATAAGTTACGACTACCTCTCATGGAAATGGTCATACTTAATCTCATGGAAATGGTCATACGTTAATGACTTACTTAACGCAATTGAATCCCAAAATGATATCTAATAATATTTTTTATTAAAATGTAGAATATGTTAAATAAAACCATTCACACAAATAAAACACTATCTTTCATATAACCATCTAAATATTATAGATAAGCTATATTAAATACATTTTATGAAAGTGTTCAATCATTGTATTAAGTTTAAGTTTATGATATAAAAAAGTTAATAAATATACACACTTTTCTATGAAGTTATTTTCTTAGTTTAATAAAATTATAAGTTAAATTATTATAATATTATTATTAATTTTTATTGTATTTAAAAATATTTAAGTCATTTGAGATCTTTACATTTAGTTATTTATAATTGAAAGTTTTTAGAAAAGAATTCTAGAGAGATTTTATTGGATATTTCACTTATTATTAGAGATTAGAAAACTTACCCATTATTAGAGACTAGAAAATTTCATGTGCAAATTAGTTAGAAAAAAATAATAAATTAATTAATATAATACTTATATCAAACATATACTTGAAAAATTATTTTCATAATTAGATTTTAAATTTCTTCTAACCTAATAACCTTTCTGATTTAATAACCTTTCTAATTTAATAAGTCATAATTTATTTACACATCAAACTTTCTGGTCTTTAATAATAAATAAAATATCCTTAATATCTTAGGGCTAAACTCAACTTTATGTTTACATTAATGAAATATCACAAAAATCAATATTATTTATTTGAGATATAAAATCAATTATGCATCGATTCTCCTTCCACACGAAGGCAAAGTATTTAACCAAAGTACGCCTTAGTCAATAGGTAGTTTCCAATATAGATATTGTATTTTATCTAAACATATTTTTATATTTAGATTTATAATTTTAATAAAAATAAATAAATCTATACCAATATAATTAATTTGATCTTTTTAATTAGAAAATTAATAATTACAAAAATATTGTTTTAAATTAATACAAAATCATATTTAATTTCAAAAATAAATAAGTATTCAAAATTAAAAAATATATTAAATTTATTTTTAATGGATGATAAACAAAGGGATGAAAACATCAATTAATGATAGACATTTAAAACTTCATAAAACTTTGAATTAGTAACAATTAAAAAGTTAATAAAAATTACTAAATTATAATTATTTATTATTATTAATTAAAATAAATTAACACACATTAAGAAACATATAATAAGATTCTTAATTTGAGAGATTCATCCCAACTTGATCAAGGAGATTCTTAATTTGTAAATAACTTTATTACAATCTCATGGCTTATCAATACCACATGCCCCAAAAAACAGTAACTCATTCATATGTTATTTTTTCATTAATCAATTTAATTAAAAAGAATAAGAAATATGACTTTGAAGATCAATCTCAACATTTTATTTATGAATACTATTATGAATATTTTAGTATATTTTGTGGAGGTTAAATCCTTACTATCCACCAAATAATAATTTATAATTAAATTAAAATTATGGAAACTCTATTCCAAAATAAACATGTCTATCAACATAATGACATAATTTGTACCACCTTAAAAGCTAAAACAATAATTATACCAAAATAACATATTTTCATATTGTCCATCTTTAATATTTTCTTATGTTCCATCTTTAAGGTTTAACCATAAGAACATTTGGTTTCCCTATATCCCATACTCAATGGCATCCAAAGAAATACACAATTTCCCTACTCAATGACATCCAAAGGAATACACAATTGCCTCTTTGTCCTATTTTAGTCTATTTAATTCTGCTATTTTTTGCTTAAAGATAGTATTCTTAGTTTTTAATAGTTTTTTATTTCAAAGACATCCAAAAAATGCACCATTTCTCTACTCAATAGCATCCAAAGGAATACACAATTGCCTCTTTATCCTATTTTAGTCTAAAGGAATACACAATTGCCTCTTTGTCTTATTTTAGTCTATTTAATTGTGCATTTTCAAAAACATAATACCCTTAATCTTTAACAATGGTTTATTTTTAAGCTTTTTCCATAATGTAATTTGATTGTTTAGATTGCAAAAATTAAGAGAGGTTTTTAATTATGTTTCAAATGGGATATCTATCAAAAAGGTTAAATTTTATAGTAATAATTAAATTGTTTTTAGTAAAGTTGAAGAAACATTCAAGTTTATTTTAAAAGTTAAAGTGGATTTTTATGGTATTTGGCTTTTCAAGATAACTCATTAACATCAAAGGTGGCCATGAATAAGAGTATTGAATGGAACATGAAAGAGAAAATGAATAATTGAAATAATAAAGATGATAATTGAAATAACAAAGATGATGAGAAAATATTGTTGTCGATCCATGACCATTTTCAAATTTCATGCTAGCTAGTAATTAGATGCTAAATCTGTGTGTAGCTCACTGTTTTGTAAACAATTTCTTACTTGGTTTTCCAAGAATATCTTGGCCTCTTTCTATTTGCTTTGATTTTTTTATAATTATATGGGTGATATTATTGTTATCATTTATGGTGTATATTTTTATTGTAGTTGCATACATGAATATGATGAAAGGTTTCAACTTGTACTTTTCATATTTTACTTACACACCTATTTTACTTTTTATATTTTACTAACAACTATCTATATTCTTCCATCCATTTTATATAGATGTTGAATATCAATAGTTAATTGAGTTTGGTGGATTGTTGGGGATTTCTAGCCTTGTTGGGTATCTTATTTTACCTAGGCCATTTCCCCTTCCTCTGAGCAATGACTTTTTCAACTAGATGAATTCAAGGTTATCCTTTTTCCAAGAGTCTATATGCATACCTTGAGCCAAATATGAAAGATATTACATACTTTCTATTGGTTGGCATTCAGTTGGGCTAGATTTTTTTGTTCAAGCATTGTAACTAGTTAATACACAATAATTCAAGATGCATGATCTCAACCTAGTTTATAATTGCAAAGATGTCATTTAATTTTATTCCAGTATGTATCCATGTTGGCGAAATGGATAGGCCATAGGCCCACCCTTATGGATCATATGATATCAAAGTAGGTTTATTAGAGACCTTTAAGTAGCTTCCATAGTAAATCCTTAGGGGGAAGCCAAAAGAGTTAAGGGACTTCAACATGTAAAGATAAGAGGAAAGTCTTTATCGGAAATAGAAAGTGGATGAGCTGGAAAAATAAATCAGCAAATGCCAAGAAATCTTCACCACCATAAGAAAATAATAGAAAGTGAATAGGTTGTAAGAGAAGAGGTTCATTGAAGTGACTAGGATATACCAATATTTGAAAGTGAAGGAAGAAACCTTAAAGCAACTACAACTACTTATCTAAGAGACCAAGCAATACTTTCTATTGCCACTATGAAAGTGAACACCATGATAGAGTCAAACATGGTAAAACCACCTTCCAAGACCATTCCTAAAAATAGATTTAGCGACATTGAAAAGAACACTAGCGCAATGAATTCTAAGTTCATGAGGAAAATGGGATACAATGGCCAAGAGTTTGGAAATGACAAACAAGGGATTCCTACTCCCATTGTACCTTAATAGAGTCCTAAGCATGAATGTATAAGATTTAATGGATGAGAAGTCAACATTAATTCAAGTAAAGCCACTTTTTTTAAGGAAAAAAGAATCATAAAGGAATCCATTCCCATGGAGGAAAAGGTAATTAGAAAAAGAATGTGTAATTATCCACTCAAATATGCTTGTAGAGGCTTGGAAGAAGGTATATGATTATGGCATCCACATCCACTTTGATATGATTATGACATCCATATCCACTGTGCCATCCATATCTACTCCAACTCTTTAGGGACCAAGCAATCAAAGCCAAAAAATACCATCACAAGTTAAAAAGGTATGGCAAGTATCTTTGGTTTGTTTCTCTTGCAATACAATGGTTCATAAAGTCAACAATTGTTGACCTTTTAGAAGGCCAAGTAACCCATGTAACAACAATTATGACCAATATTTTAGAACAATGAGCTGAATCATATTATTGTATTGTTTTTCATCCAATCAATACTCTAGAAATAGAAAAAATGAAGGTATCAATTCAAAAGAACTTTAGCCAAGTTTGAAACATCAAATAGAAAATTTAAAGAACTTTAGCAAGGTTTGAAACATCAAATAGAAAATTTTGAAGAATAAAAATTGGAGTTTTGAAACTAAAAGATTAAAAAAATTGGAATTAAAAAAAAATATTATATAAAGTTTAAAAAATACAAAATTAATAAGGAAGATCGGAGGCAAAATATTCTTGGCCTGAAAATTGGTTTCCAAAATATTGTCAAATGTTACGTATATTTTAATAATATTATTAAAAATGGAAAATATTCGTGAGGGCAAAGGTTTTCCTACATATATGAAAAGTACTGAATGTGAGTGCAGTGCAGACAGGACAACGATGTAAAAAGGAAAATCTGACGATAGTTTGCTTTAATACTTTTACCATTTCAGAAATTCCTGTGTGGGATAAATGTAAGGTACGCGCTTACCAGAATTTAACTAGGCATTTTATCAATGTAAAGCAAGCTACTCTCTCCACGTTTATCTTCTGGGTGCAACATCTTCCCTTCAACATCCAATTCTCTCCACGCAATGTTTTCATAAATGGAAGACTCCATGAAAGAGAAGTCTGATGAATAATAAGTCATGGGATTGGAGGGAAGGCATCTGTGGTCTAGGGAAGAAGATCGTCTTCTGGTTAAACACATCCAAATTCATGGAGAAGGCAAATGGTCTCAGGTTTCACGACTCTCAGGTAAAAACTGTGCCTCAGTTTAGTTCAGGAAAAAAGACAGATATACACATATATAATTTAACAGTAAGAAAATTTATTATAAGTCGGTCGTGAAATCAGCAGTAAGGCCATTATCAGCTAATCATTTATTACTGTTATTCAAGAAAATAGGTCACCTGAAATTATTTGTTAGTGGTTTTTAAGAGTTGGCTTCGGCAGTTGGTTTATCTAATGTCTAACAACTAATTCATAACTGTTATTTAAGGAAACATGTTACCTGAAATTATCTATTAGTGGTCACTAAAAGTTAGGCTTTGGCAGTTGGTTTATGCAATGTTTAACAATCTCTCCTTAATGTGCATCTAACTCATGACCTATTTTCTGATACCACTTGTTGGTGATCACCATTGTTATTAAAAAAAAACTGCAAGTGTTAGTCAATGATTACATCTAAAGATAATCATCTATGAGAGTCAATGATTACATCTAGAGATAATCATCTATGAGAGTCTATGTAGTGAAACACACGAGAGGATTGGTTTTTCTAATTTCAACACTATTTTCTTAAATTCCAAAAACAACTCTCATCTAAATAAAAAATAATTTTAAGAAATAACCCAAACCATATATATATAATTATAATTTTAGATATAAATAAATACATAGAATATCCATAAAATATAGAGTGCTTATATATAATTGTCACTGCAGGTTTGAATCGAGATGCAAAGAGCCGCAGATTTCGTTGGACGAGCTATCTAAATCCTGAACTGAACTTGAGCGTTTTCTCTTCTGATGAAGAGGATCTCATCCTTCGGATGCACAAACTCATTGGAAACAGGTGAGGTGATCTCTTAGACTGCATATAGATATGTTTGGCTGGGGAGGGAGTGAAATTTCTATTATTCCTATGTAGATATATTTTCGTTTTCGATTTTATTTGGAATTAAGATTCTCGAAAATGAATAGGATAGAAGTAATTATTAAAGAAATATATATAATATTTATTTATATTCTATTGAGTGGAGAGGTATTCTATAGAGATGTTATGTAATAAATTTATATTAAAAAGTCTTACATAAATAATTTTTATAATAATAATTTTTAATATTAAACCATAATTATAGGAGGAAAATATTTAGTATCTGTTTATAAATAAATATTATCAATATCTTATAGGGGTCAACTTTATATAAAGATCAAAATTATGGTACTTGAAAATTTGTATTATCTGTAAGGTGTTTTTTTTTTTTTTAATAATAATAGTAAGGTATTTAGATTTTTATGAAAATATTTTTTATCATTTGTATATAAAAATAAAGGAATGATAGTGTAGAGATCAAATTATGGTATTTGAAAATTTATAATTTAATTTATAAGTTTTTTTGTATTTTTAATTTATAATAATAAGTAAGATATTTAAATTTTATGACAAGATTTTTTTATTAATTTTTATATAAAGATAAAGAAATAGAAGTAAAAGACTTCTTATATTTTTATTTTTATATTTTAATTTATATTTTGAATAAAATATTGTAATGTATATGTTAATTAAATGTTTAATATCAACTTCATATATATAGAGAGAAAAAGTGTTATATTTTTTACAGATATTTTAATGTCTATTTTATATAAATTAATCTATATAGATAAGAGATTTAGAGAGAGGAAAAAGTGTATTAAAATAAATCAATATAAGTTGATCTTAACTCTTGATTTATCAAACACCTAGAAAGATCAAACCTTTTGATATATGCATTTTTTTAATGTATAAAAATTAAAAAAATTATACCTCAACAAATTGATGCCTCTTTTCCTTGACCAATAAAAAATACATTTTTTAATAAATCAAAAATTAAAATATACTAATATTAACATTAAAATTAATCTAAATTTATCATAAACTTAAAAAAATCAAATTTATTAAATTATTCTTAATTTATTTTGTTTTTAATATATTATTTTTATAAATATTTCTATACCCTTAATACATTACTTTCCCATATATATTACAAATTATCTCGCATAATGTTAGATTATTCCCTAATATTAAATTGCACAATATCTCATTACTTTTAATATAATTATATAATAATTTTTATTAAAATAATTGTAAAGCAGGTTAAATAAAAAGTGTTCAAATTCCTATAAAGTTATGATATAAAAAAGTCAAATATGTACTTAATCTATAAGTTTATAATATATTTCAAAAAAAACTTTTCTTTGATTTCCATCTAAATATAATATTTAATTTAATTTATCGTTTTATAAGAAATATTTTTTTATTTCATTTAATGTATAATATTTAATTATAATTTATAAATTTTAACGAGGATTATCTTAATATTTAAAATTGATTTTTTTTCATTATAAATTAGTATCTAGTGTAGCTATAGTAAATATTTAATAAGTAAAAAAAAAACTTATCTCAATCTTCTATCTCTAACTACTATTAAGAATAATTTATGGAGGTTAAATCCCTACCATCTATATAATAATTATTATGGTTTAAGCGATGTCTATTTTGGAATAGGATTTCCATAATTTTAATTCAATTATGAATAATTATTAGAAGGATAGTAAGGATTTAACCCCCATAAATATTCTAGAATATTCTTAGTAGTATGCACACATGAAAGGTTGTGATTTATTTCCAAGATAATGATGCCCCCCACACTATTTTCTATGAAGTGAATTTCTATTAGTAACATCTAAAAGTTTCATTGAGTCATCAATTTCTCACTAACGAAACCTAACCATAACTAGAAAGAAACTCTCTGAAGAGAGGACACCATTAGTTGTAAGAAAAAAGATAAAAGGAAATGAAGAAGTTAACTATGGACCTTTCCTAGTATACAACACCAAGAGAAACTATTGTCCAAAACTATAAAGAACAAGGTCATCAAAAAACTATCTAGAGAGGTGATAATTTGAAATAGTGATCTACATAGGTTCCTTGGTGCCCTAATTAGTTGTTGACATTTGCTGAGGAATACCCAACTATTTCTGAGTCATGTCAATCTTATGGTCCACTCTACCCAACTAGCCGTGAATTCGATCCAGAGAATGCATGATCATTAGGGGGATTTTTGAGGTCTAAAATGGGCCTCCTAAGGAAATTATAAAATAGTAGTAGAAATATTAAAATAAGATTAGATGAGATCATCAAATTTTAAAGATAAAAAGAAAAAACTATATTTTTCAACTCGTATTTTCAACTTATCTCCCTATGGGTTTACTCAAGTTTCGAGTGGAAACACACGTTGGATGCATAATTTGATTCCACATCAAAGGAGTACCCATGTTGCATATTTTCGATGGAGCCCGCTACATGAAAATTAAGAAATGCATGAAAAACATGATTGCAATTATGTTTTTTCATGTATTTCTCATTTTTCGTCTAGTAGGATCCATCAAAAGTATTCAACATGGGCACTCTTTGGATGAGGAATTAAATTTTTCATCCAATGAGTATTCCTTCTCAAAATTTGAGTAAAACCTTAGGGAGATAAGTTGAAAATACGAGTTGAAAAGTAGTTTTATTATTTTATTAATTTTTAATCTTTTTACCTTTTTACTCCAAAAATGGTGAATCATCCCCCATGGTTGACATCATCATCCTGAATCCTATTGGTTCTTATAAATTTTATTTTGGTTGTACATTTTTCTTAGGAGGCCCATTTTAGACCTCAAAAGTATCGTAATGGTCTTCTTGCTACTCATGTCTATCCATCAACTTATGCCCAAAAATGAATTTCATCTTCCAATACAAATCAATAGTTTTCATGTATTGATTTAACCGATCCTTGGTATTCTCAGTGTCAGGGATTCAATCATCCCACTCAACACAGACTTCTATATCATAGAGGGGAGCTTTATGCATGGGGGATGCAACCTTAGATTGTGAAAATTCCACTTAAACAGGGTGAGTTGTTAGCTCCAGGCAGTGCCTTGAGAATCCCTACACTCTTTGGTGCATATGAGATTACCCTCACAAGGCTCGATATTGATAATATGCAACCCCTCTCTCAACTCCTAAAATCTAATGTGGCAGTATACCATGTGGTTGTTGATACTCCAACACCAACTAATCCAACGATTGATAATCGTTGGCCCAACAAGGGCCAAAGAGTACTTACCACAACATAGAATACCCCAAGTGAGGGATTTTGTTAAACCATAAGTCACCCAACGTGTCAAACTCCCAAGTCCCCACTGAAAAGGGCATAATATAGAATTCCATAGGGTAATTTCTCTAGCACAATGTTTTCCAATTCGGCATGACAGTGGCCACCAACACCACATTCCTAATTATTTATAAAATCTTAACAAAGGTAATAGACCATAATAAGTCTTGAAAGATACGAGGGGGGTAGGGATGCTAAGCAAGATACCAAAGCCAAAGCCATAGGAACCACATACAAAACTAGTATGAACAACAAATTGTTGATTCATTCTTTCCTCACTCAAGTAAATCCCCCTCAAAGTGTCATATCTACAACTACTGTTATAATAATGAATGAAATTGAAACCAAAAAAAATATACCATCCACAATTGAACAAATAATCTATCTTAACTAGTGCCAAGTCTACCCAAGTTCAACACCCCACCCACATAGGCTTTTAAGGAAACCCACACCAAAAAAAACTTACATATTTTTCCGAGACTAACCTAGCCAATTTCTAGAGCACTGAATCCCCCCGATATAAAGAAAATAGGAAATGTGAAAGGAGGAGAAAACATAAGCTTGCTAGAATAAAGTGAAATCCATAATGACAATGCAGCTTGGACAAAGCTTTTCACCCCTCATCACCCTACTCCATAGCGAGCCCACAAACTCACCTTTGTATCTGCAGTTGCTGACAAGCATACAAGAGGGAGAAGTCTAGGCCTTCCTACCAGTAAAACTCACTTGGATTGACCCATCTCCTTCCAGGATGGCCAAAATCCCTCCACCACACAATAAAACCAAAATGTGACCACAGGAATGGATGCAATCTTCCAGGCTCAATGAAAAATCCATAGAGACAAAGTTCAGGACATCTAACTTATGACACCTCGTCCCTCTACTTGAAGCCTCGCCCACATAGTTTCTCTGCATTCTGCAATTCTAAACAGGTTCATGTAAGGGAAAAGAAACGATGTTAAAACTGAAAACTAGGGACATACAAGGATGATATTCTACATTATTTTTCTTTTGGCGAATCAATTCTGATTGCCAAAATCCCATAGCTTGTCTTTGCCCCTTTTCCTCTGTTCAATTTAACATAATAATTGTCATTATGCCAACATATGGCCTCACATGATTGCATAGACTTAAAACTCCATCCATGGTCTACAAGCTCAATTCCAACATCCTTTCCATTTCACAACATCCTCTATTGAGATTGTGTACTACAAACATTAATTTCCATAGATTGTAGATGCCATGTCCCATAGCGTGTTTGCTAAGCGGGGTAGTGGCGTCCACACACACCACTCCTCCTCCCTCTGCCATGCTTTTCACCCCATATAGGGTTGTCTAACCTTCCAAACTAATTTCTAGTAGGTCCTTTTCAAAGGTGATTATGTTAAGAGATTCCACTTTGAGTCTATGTGATTGGAGGTTTCCATGCATCTATAGTTTGCCAGGAAATGAGCTATTTTGTTTCCCACTTTTCTAACAAGGCCAAAAACTAGATCCGAAATCTGAGGGAGGAAATTTGTTTTAGGATGGATTCCAATCTCTAACCTGTTGAACCTTATGGATATGGGATTCTTTCTAGAGGTTCTACGCCATATTGACTATTATTTTAGAATCTCCTTCCAAGCACAATTTTAGAGAATATTTGCATATAAGCACATTTCAATCCCATATGGAGGTTCGTTAACTCCACAACATTATTATTATTCACTCTGATTGTTCCATAGTAAATGAACATAAGCCTACCTCTACTATCACTGATTATCCCACTGTATTCTATAAGCCCTTGATTTCCTTTTTCTTCACCATCAAATTTGAGTTTAGAAGACTTAGGTGGAGGAGGTAACTAGAAGGGGGAAGAGTTGGATGGATCCCCTTAGGAGGTGAGGAGAAATATTACTTTAAAAGCCTTGATTCTTGACCTTTCACATGCTACTCTCAATCAAATCACACCTTAGTTAGGATTGATTCTTTAATTTTCTTAACTACAACATGCTATATATTTCGTGGGGAATCAACTTCCCTTTAAAATTCTTTTGTTTCATTGCTTCTAGATCCTCTACAATAAGAATCCAGGCATCAAGTTCCAAATCTGATTGAGGATTGGAGTTGAGAATGCCTAAGATCTCGATCTAATAGTGATATTAGATAAATCCTTTGATCTCTATTTGATGTCAACAATTGTTTTTATAATTTATTCCATAACCCCACAAAGAAACTGGAGAAATTAAACAAATGATCTAAATATTCCAATGTAGAAGGCATAAAGGATGCTTAGAGGGACCTTAGTGATTCCTCTTGAATATTATCCCACATCATTGGTTTATTATGAAGTAGAAGCAACAAAAAATGGATATTTTTGGTCATACCTTTTGCTTCCATATTTTAAAACAAACCTCCTCCTTTTGAATATCTTGAAATCCCACCTCAAGCTGATATGATTTAATCATAGAGAAGGTGCCCCTTGACTGATACCCCCTTTGAATTTTGTCCTTGAAGTTGAAGACGAGAATCCTCCACTTCTATAGATAGCTCCATAACTTCTACCACACACTCCCATCCAATTTTGGATTCCATTTCTCTTGTGCAATCCATTGTCACCATTTCTAGTATAAATCTCTCTCCCTACAATAAGTTTTCATCATCGCTCTTTCCCGAGTTATCATATGTTGTTTTATTTGCTCCAAGTCTTATTTCTCTCACAATTTTGGAAAGCTTTTCCATGAATCATCCCAAAATAATGCCATCTAACCATTCTTAATCTCCCAAAAGCAGTGCTTCTCAATCAATTCCATGCCTTCTTTTGCTAGGTTCTAGATTAATCATCTTAGGGTAATTTTATTCATCCGAATTAGGTTTTGTTGAGGAGTCTCTCGGGCATACTTATTTTTTGAAATCCTTTTCCATAGATATTGGCCCTCTTGTAACCACCTTGACCAAATATTCACATAAAAAAATGTTGCTACAATAGTGGATCCCTTGGCCCCAGACCGCCTTTTAGTTTTGATTTGAATAGGTTGTCCTAGGCTACCGATGCCCACTTTCTTTGCTACTAGAGAACTGATTTCAATCTAACAAGTTTCTCAACCATATTAAAGGCGTGAAAATTCCAACCAACAAATTTATTACAAACTTTTCTGATGAGCTCTTCCCATAAGCTCCATTTAAGAGAGCTCTTCGCTAAGGGGGATCCTAAGTATTTTTATGGGAGTTTACTAATTTGAATACCCAATATATGTGCCACATGTCCTTGGACCATCAAAGCCACATTAACAAAATACCTACAATTTGTGTTTAGTAATCTCCATACTTGAATCCTTGGAAAACCTATCCATAATTTTATTGAAATATCACGCCTTGCACGCCATGGGTCTACCCATTCCTATTGTTTCATCCACAAAGTATTAGTGAGTCAAAGGCAGTTCTTGTCCAAACAGTTGCAAACCATAGTGTTGATTATTAGCTAATGTTGTCTTGAACAACATGCCAAGACCCTTGACAACCAATATAAATAGGAAAGGAGATAGGGAATCCGATTTTATAATACCATTGAAGGTTGTAAAGGGGATAGATGGAGATCCATTTATTGAAAAAAAAAATAAGTAGAGGATATAAGGTTATAGATCAAGGAGATCCAATCTTCTACAAAATCAAAGGCTTGGAGAATTCTACACAAATAATCTAAGTTCAATCTATCATATGCTTTTGATATGCTTTTGATAGGTCCAACTTAATCATCATACATTTTTTTGGTAATATTCAAGGGATGAATCGCTTCATGGGAAACCGTTATACCATCTAAAATTTTGCTTCCTTTGAAAAATCCTATTTTCTCTTAGGATATTAGCTTGGGAAGGAATGACTTCAATCTATTGGATATTATCTTAGTGATTATCTTGTAAATCACTTTCCACAATGCAATGGTTCTATAGCCATTAGAGTGTTCCACTTTCTACTTCTTGGAAACTAATGTGAAGAGGTGGTGTCTATGGTATTGAGGATATTTTTAGATTGGCGAGACTTGTCAACTACTTGTGACACCTCTTCTCCTATCATTAGCTAGTAAGCTTTTCATTTTTTTTGTGGTGAATCCATTAGGTCCTAGGAATTTATTGTGGGGCATTACCATGACCATTGCTTTCACCTCATCATACTCAATATTCCTTAGGAATTACTCATTCTAGTCTATTGTAATTAGCCTAGGGATGTGCCAAGATACATCCTGAATCACCGTGCCTATGTCATCCCTAGTTTCAATCATGATATTTTGATAGAAATAAACCAACTCTTATGTTATCACCTTATGGTCTCCAACTTCTTAGCATATGGGTCTAATATTTGGGATATCCATTTGTGGCACTTGTGACGCAACATATATTTGTGAAAAAACATTGTATTCCTTCTCCCCTCTTTAAGCCATTATATCCATGCCTTTTGTCTCCACAATGTCTGTTCTTGCTTACTTCTCTCGTCCATCTCTTCTAGAGTTTATGCTTCCTCCTTGACAAGGAATTTTGATTCTCCAAATAATATTGCCTCTTGTTCGATTTCCTCCATTCATTGCTCCAATTTTTGCTTCTCATATATGATATTTACAACCCTCTCCTTGTTCCACCTGTTTAGCCTCCCATTGATGTGCTTTAGTTTTTTGAAAATACGGAATATTACTAAACCTAGCATGTCCTCTAATTTCTCCCACCATTGCTAGAGATTGGATAGGAATTTTTGGTCCTTGAGTTAGAACTTCTCAAACCTAAAAGCTTGGTTTTGTAGTTTGGATTTGAGGTGAATATACAATCTTATATCCCAATGGTCTCATCCATGACTGCACATTATGTTTTCCTCTATGAATGTGTCCCATGTTAGAAAATTCTCCTAGATATGAACAAATCTAACTTAGAAGGAAATTGATGCTAGCCTTCCCTCATATTATTCTAGGTAAAAGCCCCATTCTTCTTTCTATCTCCACTAGTTTCACTTCATCAAAATTGTCTCATAGAAAATGGTTTCCTCTACCTATGGTTGCCTAACTCCCCCCTTTTTCTCCTCAAGTGACTTCATTACATTTAAGTCTCCCTGAATTATCCATGGTGATGGGGCTATTAGTTTAGTTATTCTAACTATGGATTATAGGAATAACACTTTATGCTATGAAATATTACGGTTGTATACATTTGAAATATGGTGGTACTCCCAAAATTCTATGTACTAAAATTGGATAGTGAGGATACAAAATGAAGCAAACATGATTGTGACCCTAATATTCTACTAGTTCCAAATAATGGTCATACCTTCCGAGTAGCCCTAAAAATCTATTGAAAATTCCTGACAAATTTCCCACCATTTATTGATGATGTCATAAAGGGTTCCACCTAGTAATTTAATTTCTTGGATCATCATGATTAAAGGTATTATTATTTCCAGTTTTCTCTCAGGAGACTTTGTTTCCCCTTGTTATTTAGGTCCATCACATTTCACTGAATAAAGCTCATGGTTGATATTTATTAAAGCCAAACCTCAAGGATAACCCTTACCCATCATGACTTGACTAGTGTTCCTTCAGTATTACCTAACAACTACAAATTCGTTTTATGGCCCGGCTTCATTTCCATTTTATGCGCTTTCAATGAATCTTTAAGCGTATGTGATAGTACACCCAATGATTTTCTTTCTGATGCATTTGATTTGGATTCCATTACTACATGCTTGTATTTTAGATATGTTTTGCCCAAACGGCATACTTGATGCTTTGGCAAAGTGAAAAGGTCTTTTCCTTCCGATGAATTTTCCAATGCAAGGAGATTTAGAGAGTCTAGGTTTATATCTTCCACTTCATTAGGGAGATTTTATGTATCCTCAATGATTGCATGCAAGAAAATTGGAGGGAAGTGTTGCTAGTTAGCTTTATCGACAATCGCCCATGCCCCGGGTTGTCCTTGCACTGATGGTGGCTCTTGAATATCTGTTGAAGGTGCAACCTAAGGTTGGGTTAATGATGAGGTTTGTCCCACAATCCATTCATCTCCATTTCCATCAACTTCTCCTGGCCTTGTGGAAACACGAGCTTCTAAATATACCAACGAATCATATTTATTTTGGGATGGTCTGCTTGATCCCACCTATTTTTTTGTTTTTAGATTCTGATCTGTGCATGAGGTCTTAGGGTTTTTACGGCTCCTTTACACTACCGTGAAACCCTCATTGTCCTAAGACTTGGGGGGCTATAATTGGTTTTTGATGTTACCAAAATAAAAATGCACTAAATATGGATTCCGATATGCTACTAGGGAAATATATGTTACGCCTCTTAAGTCATTCGTCTTTACCCAATGAAAATGTATGTTACGTAAATCGTCTTTCGCCAATGAAAATGTTTGTTACGTAAAGTTCGTTGAGTTTACGTTCAAATAATCCCTTGCTTTTCCTCCCTCTGACTATCAAGAATGAGATACGTCTCTGGTATTTGCAGGTGGTCGCTCATTGCAGGCAGATTACCAGGGCGTACAGCTTTGGCCGTGAAGAATCATTGGAACACCACACTGCGCAAGAAAATATTACATCACCATTGTCATGTGGTCAAACCTCACTGCACTCGCGCAACCGGATTTTACCCTTCCCATCACACTGAAAAGACGGAAGGATTATCCAGCGACTTATTTCTGAAAAGTGAGGGGCAGCCTCATAATTCTGATGATGCCTCATATTCCACACGGGATTGCAGAAGCCGAAACCAAATCGACAATTAATGCTGAAATGAAATCGCAACTTCACCCAGGCATTACAGGCACTGGTCTATAAGCTCCTTTAAGTTGGCATTCAATATTTCCTTTATATATAGAATAAAGTGCCACAAACATTTCATGAAATATATGCCACAGCGTTATCACTCTCCTGAGAATCTGTCATTTCTAGGTCATGAGTAAGATGAGTGCGAATCCATCTCTGTGCTGTAAAAATGCGTTACGCTTAACGTGCATGTCATGAATATAACTACCAAATTAAAATATTTCAGTGCTTATGGATAAAATCACTTGTGAATACAATAAAAATTTGAAATTAAGGTTAATAAACAACTACAAATTTAGATCTAAGCTTGAATCGCTAGTTTTAGATCAAAGATGCAACCTTCCCAGTCTAACAATACTGTGTACTCCGGGCTGTTAGCACTGAGACGGTGATGACTACATGGTGGTGTCAAGAAGTATGATGATTCTCATTTTTCATGTGCTTGTATTTTTCTTTTTTTCACAAAATTACGCGAGAGTGTGGGAGAAAGGGTGTGCTCAGGAGTTTGTCTGTCTTTCACTCCACGCACATGTTTTTACACTTTCTTTCTCCACACACTAAATTTTTTTTCCCTCATTAATTTTTTTTAATATGAATAATGGGAATCTCCAACATGATCAAGAAGGCCCTAGCACCACTATTTTCCTAATAAAATAGTGGCTAGATTTTTATCGTGTAGAGGAAGCTTCCTTAATACTCAATATTGTATAAATACAATGAATTGAGTGTATGGTTACTATCTTTGTCAATATAGGTAATGTTAGGATTAATCTTGACTGATAATGACACTCTATAACTAATGGTTTCAGGCACATGGTTTTGTGGCAAGTGGTATTATGCCAATTGTATTTGGTTGGATAGAAGTCCTTGCCAATATAGGTAATGTTAGGATTAACCTGACAAATGGTTTTATGGCAGGTAGTATTATGCTAGTTGTATTTGGTTGGAAAGAAGCCTATAAATGGGCCTACTTGTCTCCATTGTAAATACCCGAAAGCAAGGTGCCAAGGGTTGATCATGTTGAGATATTATTCTCTAGGCTTCATCACATTTGATTCTGTTGTATGTTAGGTGTCATAGATATTAATCTCTAAATGTCATCACATTTGATTCTGTTGCATGCTACTCTAGTCATTTATTATTGATGTTTATAATGTAATCTTTTTAGCTGTTTTGAATATTAGAAGAAAAATCTCTACTCCATTTTTTGTTTTCATTCTTTGTCATGATATCAGAGTTTAAAGTTGCATAAGACTCTAGAGAGCGCAGCTCACACCAAAAAATTCGAGGAAAAGAAGAAACCTCCATTATTTTGAAAAAGCTAGTTACGGACAAAAGAGACAGTTATCTCCCTCAACTGAAAAAATAAAAGGCAAAGACAAGTTATAAGGTTTTTCATTAATTTTTTCTTTAATAATCAACGCACCCCTCCCCTCGACTGTGATCAAGTGCGTTGATGGTCATTAACTTACGAAAACTGCAATGCAACTCAGCAAGTGCGTTGAACAGTTAATATTTTTAATTTGTTGGCTCAACTCTATTAGTGCACCCCAAGGGCTAACCAACCTGCTATAGGGTATTAAATGCCCTAGTACATGCATGCTCTATAACAAAATAACACAGTTTTTGGTGGCTATATAAATTAAAAATAAAGGCTGTGTATTATTGTGTTATAGGGCATGCATATATCAGGGTATTTAATGCCCCATTAGTGCACGGACTCCACGAGGAAGTTCAAACGTTTCAAGTCCGGGGTTCAAAGTTGTAGTGAGGAGATTTCTTCTTATTAAAAAGGTCTGGCTCTTTATATTCACGGAGACCCAGTTTTTAATACAATGTGAAAAGTGTTTTTTTTATTTGTATGATGTGATACCATTTTTACCCTCTGTATAAGTGATTAAAAAAAATGGTTTTTTATTTAAAATAAACTAGCATTTGCACTATACGGTTGCAAAGAAAACGCCGTAAGTCAATAGATAACATATAACACTATGTAAAGCAATCGATAACATATAATATAACACTAATTAACGCTTCTTTGCCCCACCACCTCCGAGCTGGCAACCGGTGTGCTAGCAACCAACAACCGTGCAATTTCAAATGATCCCTCATGCCAAACATTCATTTGGTCCATTCGTACAACCCGAACATGTCCTGTCGAGCATTCATTTCTCCTGTTCACGGTGCTTGCTCACCTCGTAGGTCCGCTCGTGGTGCTGAATCCCGGCAGGCTGTACCTTAGGCGTAAGGTAAATTATACTCTGTGAACAATGACATCCACCATTTTGGCGGGCGCCCGGAAGGCCCATGCATACGAATCCCACCCCGTGAATACATTCAAGGTCTCCATTTGGGCGCAGGTTCGAGCGACGCTGAAGGTGTTTTCCCATTGCATCGTAATCAGTTACGAGATTTATAACGAACCACTTAGCCATTCAGATATCTTCAATATTTTCTAGGACGTGGTTTAATGATTAATAATTAAGTAGGGAGGTCTAATCCCAAACAAAATTATATATATCTGAAAATTGCTCCAAACTCGGTCCAATCTCAAGCAAAATTATATATATCTGAAACTGCTCCAAACACAATTTTTTTAGTTGAAAAAAATACAATAAACCACCGCCATTACAATTGCAAACTCAAGCTCCTGCATCCAGTGTGCTTGATTGTGTACTACCCACTTAGCCATGGAGGCCATGAAAATTAGATAATCCTAGACCACCTCCATTGCAAACTTCCTACATCCACTATGCCTGCCTGTGCACTTTGCCAGGTGCATAGTTTATTTGGGCTTTTCATTGGGGTGAGGTTTTGAGTACAAATATATTCAATTCTGTGAGAGGAATTTGGTGCACATTAATTTTCACATGCTTGCTAGGAAGGATGACCATGGAAAAATGCAAGGGCACCAACCGGTGGAGCATTAATGTAAGTAGTAGGCTCAGACTACCTGAAGTATGTTGCCACATTTGCTTTATCCTCCTTTTCAACTGAAAACATTTTCCAATGCTCCTTTGGTGTGGTGCCATTGCTTTCTGCAATAAATGAATTATACCTGGCTATTTTAGC
>APFE030475200.1:4064-16670 GCA_000404065.3 Pinus taeda | reverse complement strand
TACCATCACCATTGTTTTATTGATATTATCAATGAATTCTTGTTTTGATAAAGGTCGCTTCTACATTTTCAATCGGTGCCCACTAATAAGCAAAGGAATGGCTTCTTCATCTATAGTTTTGATTTGCACTAAACCATTATCATGGCATCTTTCCACAAATTAAGGTCAGAGCCATCTTGTCCTTAACTTGTCCTTGAAGTATTTATACCTAGAATCATATAACAATGCCCAATTACTCTCTTGAAATTGTTTCTCCTCAATATTTTTATCATGCCAGATCTTCCTCTGAAGTTGAACTACCTCTATATGTAGGAGGGCCTACATTCTAAATTCGTCCAAGCCATTTAATGGGAACAAACTCTCTTTCTGTGCACTACTGAGGTCCAAATCTATTTGGGTTGTCATCCTTAATGTGTTATATTCAAACTCAATGGACAACAAGGATTTTTCCCATAGACCAGCTCATAGGGTGTGAATCCAATGGTGGTCTTCCATGTGGTATTATAGGCCCAAGTGGCGTCAACTAGTCTTCTTGCCCAATCCTTCCTGTTGCTGCTCACCACCTTGGTTAAGATGCCCTCCAGTTCTCTATTGGTTACCTCCACTTGCCCATTAGCTTGTGGATGATAGGGACTAGAGGTCCTATGCCTGATCTTCTGATGGATGAGCAGTTCTTCAATCATGTTGGAGGTAAATTGGCTAGCTTGGTCTGTGACTAGCTCTCTAGGGTACCCAAATTTATAGAATACATTCTCTTGTAGGAACTCAACCACCTTCTCTTCTATTGCTACCTCAATTGCCTTGGTTTCAGCCCACTTAGTAAAATAATCAATGTACATAATAATGTATTTTTTTTGCTTTTAAGGAGGGTCAATAGACCCGTTGAAGTCCATGCCCCACTTGTCAAATGGCTCGAAAGTCACTCGAGGCTTTAGAGGCATTTCATCTCTTAGAGTAGGCCTTCCCATCCTCTAGCACTAATCACACTAACTAGTGTACTTTTTGACATCCTGATGAAGAGTGGGCCAATAATAGCCTACTTGTAACAATTTGAATGTTGTCCTCTTTGCTACAAAGTGACCTCCATAAGGCCCATCATGACAGGTTAGAAGGATGTCAAGGACTTCCTCTTCCCTGATACACCTTCTCAAGATTTTATCTGGGCCAAGTTTTAAAAAGTTTCCCCCAATCCAAGTGAAGGGGTCGCTTTTCATGACTATCTTGCTCTTTTCTTTGGAGGGAAAGTTTGGTGGGAACTATGTTGATACCAAATAGTTTTCTATCTCAACAAACCATGGAGAGAGAACTGAAATAGCAGACTAGTGCTCGTCTGGTAACTGGTCATCCACCATTCCTTCTTCAGCTACAGCCCCATTTACCCTTGATAAAAAGTCTGCAACAACATTTTCCTTACTAGGCTTATCAATAATGGTTAGATCAAACGACTGTAATAAAAGCAACCATCTTATAATTCGAGCATTCACATCTGGTTTGTTCATTAAATAATTTTTTGCAGCATGGTTAGTATGCACAAATGTTTGATACCCTATAATGTAATTCCTGAATTTGTCTAGTGAATGCATAATAGCCAAGAGTTCCTTTTCGGTCTCTATATAATTTAGCTGAACCTTTGACAATTCTTACTAATAAACTAGATAGCATAAAGCAATTTTTCCTCTACCTAACCTATGGCTGCTCCTATGGCTTTGTGTCAGGCATCAACATGAATATGAAAGGGGAGGGCCCAGTTTGGGCCTTGGAGAATTGGTGCAGTGGTTAACTTACCCTTTAGAATGTTTAAGGCCTCTTAATAGCTTTTTAACCATATAAACTTAGAATTTTTGGCCAACAAACCAGATAAAGGAGAGGCCAACTTGCTGAAGCCCTTCGCGAACCTTCGGTAGTATCCAACTAACCCTAATAAATTTCTAACATCTCTCTTATTTTGAGGAGTTGGGACCCTTTGGATGATGGCTATTTTGTTTGGGTCCACCTATAGTCCTTGCTAAGATATTGAATGACCTAGCACGGTCCCTACAATCATTAAGAGTTCACATTTTTCAGGACTAAGGAATAGGTTCATTTCAATACATTTGTGTAGTACTTTGCCTAGGTTAGTCAGGGCTTCTTGACAATCACAGTCATAAGGTGTAAAATCAGCCATATAAATTTCCACCGCATCATGGACTAATTTGGCAAAAATACTCAAGACTGCTCTCTGGAAAGTGGCAGGAGCATTGCATAGGCCAAATGGAAGGACCCTATAGGCAAAAGTACCCCAAGGACAGTTGAATGTGGTCTTATCTTATTCTTTTGGGTAGATATAGATTGGGTTGTACCCACTAAATCCATCTAGGAAAGAGAAAAGCCTTTTCCTTTCCAGGCCATCTAGCACTTGGTAAATGAAGGGTAGAGGAAAATAATCCTTCTTTGTGGCTTTGTTCAACTCCGTGTAATCAACAAAAATCCTCCACATACCATTTTTCCTAGGGACTAACACCAAAGGGGAGACCCACTCACTGTCGAAGATAGGGTAAACGAATCCTGCATCTACCAGTTTTTGCAATTCTTCTCCAACTATATCTTTAAGAGTTGGATTCATCCTTCTTTGTGGTTTTCGGACTGGCTTCGAACCTTCTTTGATGTATATGTGGTGAGTACCCACTAAGGGGTGTACTCCCTTAATTTCCTTCTAACTCCAAGCGAAGGCTTCTATATTTTCCTTTAACATGTTGCATAGCTTCTCCTCTTCAAGATCAAAAAGAGGTCTATTATTTTTAAATGTTTTCTTTGGGCTGAATTCTATTGTTTTGACATGGAATGCATTGGAATTGGCCAAGAATGAGCCAATTGGATGAATTTTCTGGGTTTCCTTTACTTTTTCTTCTAAATGTAATGAACCAGGAGTTGTACTTTGGAGCAGGTGTTCAATCAAGTCTTCCTCATCCTGCTGTCCTCCTCCCATGGTTGCTTCCAAAGCATAAAGTTGGGTGGAATAAACCTCATCTTATTCCTCCTCCTCCAACCATAAAGGTAGATCATGTTGTAGAGAAGGTTGAGCAAGAGGGTATAGGACTAACTGCTTGGACATATGCCCATTCTTGGCGGTCATATTCCAAGCTCTGTATTTAATGTAAGCATCGGTTGTGGCCAACCATGGCCTCCCAATGATGACGGTATAACCAATAAGCTTAGCCTTAGGCTGGGAACTAGGAAATTTGTAGGGTACTGCGAGGATTTGATGGACACCATCACATCATCCAAAATTCCCTCAGGGGTTACTATGTAACATTCTGCAAGTTGCAGAACTATTGTGGTCTTCCTCAATGACCCTTGGAGGTTGAGCTTGAACATGGTGTCCTTGGTCATCACATTAATGGTAGCCCAAAGATCGATTAGAGTGTGTGGGACAGTGGTGCCATTGATGTGCACATCTACTACTCAGCTTCCAGGGTCAAAAAATTATGGACATATTACCTACCCTAGCATTAAGCTAGGAGGCTACCTAATCACATTAATGTTAGGATCATCCCTTTTTCGCCTCCCTGGATGCTTGAAGCATTTCTCCTTAATCAACTTATCATAAATGGGAAAATGTTTTATTTCCTGGAGAATGGTGATCATCACACATAGATTTTTCCATTCTCCCAGAAGTTTAATCTCTTCTAAAGTAGGCTAGAGTGGTTGGGCTAATCTCTCAGGAAAGGATGGATTTACTTTAAGTTTTCTTTCCTCTCTTTCTTCCTCAACCTCCCTAGGTGGAGGTGGAGGTTGGTTATCCAGGAGAACTCTCTTAGATCTCAAGTTAATCTCCTGGATTTCCATAGCATAAGCTAGATATCATGTCTCCCCACTATATACTTGTTGATCCTGCCTATTGTTTAGGTTCGGATTAGCTGGGTAGGCATCTGGGGTGGCTTGGATGGAGCAGAGTGTAGGAGTTATGGTTGGGCAGGTGGTGGAGGCAATAGAGCTTAAGCATTGTTGTATTTGGACCTCCACCCCTAGAGTGGTGTATTCCATTGAATTTTTGCCAGATCGTAGGGTTGAAATGACTAGCTAGCTGGTTGGGAATGATACTAAGATGCATAGGACCAAGGAGGGTTTGTAGACTAGGAAATATGAGCATGGGGTCCCCAAGAAGGTATAGTTTTGGTTTGGTTGGGATTGTAATATGCATGGGATGACCCTTGCATGCCCTACTGGTATGGTCTAAGCCAAGGAGGTCTCATTTGGTTAATGTAGAAAAGCTGCTTAGTGACCCTTTCAACTCCTTGATATAGAACTTTGAGTTTGGGTAAAGAAGGGCACTTGTCTATGGAGTGGTTTTCTTCGCAGACTGAGAAAATTTCAATACAGTTCAATGGACATTTGTTCCTAGGGTGCATCCTGGTGCATCTAGGACAAAATATGTCCAAGGCTCTCTCTACTTCCTCCTACTTCCTTTCAATGTTCATGTTGTCCATTTCCAAGGCAAGGGTTTGCAGCATCTCAGTTTTGAAATCTTCCAGTATGTTTCCAATTTCACCTTTGATGGATGAGTTTGAAGATGATGTGCTTGCCATAGGTTGACTTCCATACCCTTTTTCTTGGCCACCCTAGAATGGTTTCTAAAGACAGTATTGATATCCTCATACGGTAATTGGTATATATCTCCTCTTGCTAACAAGTGCAAGGTATCCAGAAGATCTTCTTTTACTCCCCTGAGTAGGACCAGCTTTAGTGACTTAGGGTCAAGTGTGCACCTGGCCCTTTCGTAACTGAGTTGGAATCTTTCTTCATAGTCTTCTAAGGATTCATCATGGCCTATGGTTATCATAAAATTTTCTTCTTTAGTATCCTTTGACCAATCATAGTCCCGATATTTGTTGTTAAAGGACTACTACATCTAATCCCAAGTTCTAATGTTATCTCTAAGTAAGGCCATGAACCAGAGCAATGCTGCATCCTTGATGGTAGTTAGAAATAGTTTTAAATTTTGCTCATCATCTATATAGTCATAGGTTCACCATATAACAACAAACTCAAATAGGAAAGTGTCGAGGTCCTCTATGGTCAGGCCATGAAAATGATGTAGGGTAGAGGGGCTTATATTTTTCATCTTAGTGTCCCCATTGATTTACCTCCTAGGGAAGGCACCATCAAATATCTCTCTCTATTCCCTCTGTCATTTCAGTTTTTAGCCATTGGTTCAGTAGGAATGGGTTCCTCTTCTTCTTCTTCCCCTGTAGGTTCTTTAAATTTGTTAGGTTTCTCACCTAAAGGTTCCTCCAGTTCACAACCACTAAAGAAGAGAGAAGGTTAGTTGTTGGATGCAATGGGAGTATATGGCAAACATTTCCCTAAGTTGTCCCTATACCTACGAGGCATGAAAGGAAATATATATATATATATATATATATTATATATATATTATATTATATATTTATATATATATATATATATATATTATTTTTTATTTTAAACCTAGAAAGTACTTGTGGAAATTAAATCGTTGATTGAATGAAAATCACTGATAGAATAAAAAATCTACTTGCTGAATTGAAATCCTAGTTGTTGAATGGAAAGGAAAGAAGATAATGAAAAATGAAACAAAGGAAGCAACTAGGTTAGTTTTGTAGAAATAAACTAATGATGAAATATTGAAGACAAGAAATAGAATAAAAAGAAAGCAGTAATTACATTCTACTCAGACACCTCCCCGGCAATGGCACTAAAAAGTGATGAGCACCAATATTACAGCAAGGATGCTACAACTCCTAGGCTACCAACTTTACTTATCAACTGAGGGTTCACACAAACTTGGAGGTGATAGCATTGTATGCACAAGTAAAAGTAATGGTCCTACCTATTGTCACTGTTCAGTGAGAGGCCACTAGGGTTCCAAGCCAGACTTCCATAGAGTCAGAAGAAGCTTGATTATTTGATGGAAGAAGGGAAAATCTAATCTAAGATAACTACTCTACCGCAGTAATGAAAAAACAACATGTAAGGCTAAATCACACCATACCCTAGTTAAACAGTTAAGCAGATATCCTAAGAAGAATTGTTAAATCAACACTAAACAATTGCTACTATCTAAGTTTAGAAGTAAAAAGCATCAAACCATATTAATGTGCAAGAAAAAAACTAAACTAAATATATTTTCACTTTTTGGTTTTTTAGGCAAAATAAAGTATGCAAACTAATTGTTCTTGTAGATGTGACAGCTGGATGGAAGGTCTTTGAGGATGGCTAGAAGTTTATGAAGTAGTTGAATGGTGTGGAGGGGTCCTAGGAGGATTTTTGTGACTTCCTATAGGTTTCCCATCAATTCGGCCTCAAAATAGGCCATTTCAGGAAAACCTACAAGATGTACTAGAAATCTACAGGATTATACTGTAGGAATTACAGGAAACCTATACGATACAACCGAGAGCTAATTGTGAGGTGTTGGATGTGTTGGGAAGCTTGGGAAAGGTGTGTGATGAGTGGAATGGGGTTTTAGAAGGTCTAGGAGCACTCAAGAGTCAATATCCAAGATAAGAGATGGCTAGATTCGCTCAATGTATCTAAGGGAATTTCAATGAAAAATGATGAAAAACTAGTGAGGGTGATGGCGAAACAAGAGATGGATAAGGTGGATGAAGTGGAAGGTGGATATTGGTGATGAAGTTTGGGTCTCCTCCTAAAGTACCTTCTCTACCTAAAACATATGTTTCTTCCAAGAACTATGCAACAAGATACATTTTCATAAACTAGAAAAGCATGAATCAATTTCCTATATTATGCATGAAGAAATCTGTTGAAGGGAATGAAAGCATGAGTGACATCTTGTTGCAGGAATGGAGATGGAAAAAAGTGAAAATGAAATATGCCTTGCAACATGAACCACATATTGAATCAAAGACAAAAAACTCCAAATCACATAGAGGAACTAGAAAACTGTCACAGAGGGAGGAAGTGAGGCTAAGACACTTACTGACAACCTTGTGATAATCATTTTTCTCCTTGCTAACCTACTACTTTAAATAAGGCACAAATGGAAGCAAACTATCACACAACCAATATAATCTATATTATTGTAATGGCAATGCATCTACTAAGAAAGTGAACAATTAAGCTATGAACCTATACTAGCATACATGTACAATAAAGAGGAGCCTTGGCTGCTAGGGTTGGTCCCTAACCAAAAAGCTTCATATCTCTGGGTTAACCCAGTGCTGGCTCAGTACAAAACTCATTCTTATTACCAAAATAATGGATTACATCAAAAATTGTCACAAGTCTTACAGCTCGAAAACATAGTAGAGTTTTACAATAAAAAATCCAAATCCTACTAAGGTCCTAGACCTCTCTACTTATACATCTAAAATATCCAAAAACTTCCTTAAAATGAGGGAGGCTTGGCTCCCAAACTCGAGATAAACTTGTGCTTTGTCTTTTGCTTGCTCGGCTGGCTTCTAGTCCTCATGAACTGGTTATTTGCACTCTGAGCTGATGGAGGAATATTTGAATGGAGGGGTAGTAAATGAGGAGGATTTACCTCGTATAATTCCTCTCCCTTGTCCCATTCAAGTTTTGACCTTGGTATTTTCCAAAGTTCCTTGCTTTTATCCTTTAATCCTGCATTAAATGCACATTAGACCACAAAGAAAAATATCCAACTCTAACTCATTTCATAAACAAATATAATCAAAAGTATGCAATAAGTTATGAGAATAGTTCGTTTGACTAAGTTAGGAGGTGAATTAAGGCCCATATAATTACCCAATGATGAGGCTCATCAGTTATTCTATTAATTTGCTTAATGTACATGATCTGGTGCAAGTAATCTTCATTTATGCCATCTTGAATGAAGAATAACCTCCAAATCAGTCCAGGTAAGTCTAGCCAACATCTATTCCAAGTACAACAAAGACTTCCCCTCCATCATCACCTCAGGTAATAGCCCTAAGATTATTGTCTCTAATGTTACAATGTAAACCAAATTAACCTCGGGGGACAGTCACTGATCAAACGTACACACAAGGGCAGAGTAACAAATCTTAATCCGCTTGAAACTTCCTCAACATGGTTAATTTGAGGTTTACTTTCAGGTGACTCCCAAGTAACTTTGGGAACTATTTTTAATACATTTAAATCACTCTACCATAACCAATGAAGTGGGGTCAATCATTCCACTAGCTCTAACATTATCTCGTGCTTATCTCCTTTGTAAGGGGAGCTTCCTAGAGCCAAATTGCAGTAAATGGATTTACTCCCTATCACAAGATTCTAATTTTTGTTTGAAACTTTGGAAAGGTAACTCGCTTCCCTATTCCAAAGGCCTAGAACATGATCTAATATAGGAGCAAAAGAGCCTTAAAATAATAAAAATTTCTAAATTGATTTTAGTAGTGTTGTTTTCAAGAGATGTTACTTACTCAAAGGTAAATGGATGTGAAAATCATGTTATTATGACTTGACACAAAAACTTAAAGCATTCGAAGATGAAATGTAATCTTTTCATTTCGATGAATTATAACCAAAATAAGGGAAGATGTTTCATTAACTTTTCAAAATACAAATATCAATTAATCATTTTGAAGATACAAATCAAAGAGAATGAAAAATACACGATTCTTGGCTCTTCTTCAAAAAATGAAACCTAAATTCCTGAAAATATAATTTACACGAAAGAAAATTTTGATCTTCTCAACTTCTTACATACGTAAAAACAATCATTTATTCTTCCTTCAATATACACAAACTATAATTTCAATTTTATGAATGAATTGCATACTACTATAATCGTAAGATTGTGTTGTCTTATAGAGATAAATAATCTATAATCTCTTTGGCAAAACAAAAAAATCGCAGTCGCAAGTGCTCTCCTGAAAAACCCTAAATTTTCCTAATAATATTGACACTTTAAAATTTAGAAAATAAGTACTTAATCTAATGATTTGACATAAAAAAGGACCGACTCAACCTATCCACCAATGACTAATCCTTGTGTTTATTTATTAGCAATTCACCAAATCACACTTCAAACCATTTTTTTACAAAACTAAAGGATTCTTCAAAAAGGAAACCCTAAAAGTCAAATCAAAATAAGGAGGATTTTTCTAGAAGGTAAACAAGTGTAATTAATAGGAAAAACAAAAATTTATGGACTTGATGAAGAGAAAAATAAAAATATGTACATAGGAAAAATATCAATCTAGTGCAAATACGCACTATTACAAAGGGAAAATATAGAGAAATAATATTTGTACCTAATGATAAAGTGTGCACAGTAGGAAATTTTTAGAAAAAATAAAAACAACTCAAATAAATCATAAAATGTCGATTTTCAGTATTTCCAAACACTCATAGAGGGCTATGACAAAAGTATTAGAGGTCAAAACAAATAGAATAATGGAGAGTGACACATCCCCAATAGAGTCGTCAATTTGAGGAAGACTAATCCCTCTTATGGACAAGAGAGATCTCCCTAAATCTCAAACAAAATATAGTAACAATTAAGAAAATAACTACTAGCTTTCCTTAACTCACGATTGATTGAAGAAAGTAATATGTGAGAGATCTCTTATTTTTTTATCAAAATTCTTGTTGGATTCCCTTTCAATGCCTTCGACAATCAACTTCTCCTTGATGCTTTAGAGGCCATTACAATGCTTTCCACAACTTCTCCATGATGTTTCAAAGGAGATCTACATAGACAAGAACACACAAAGGATCAAAGCATATAGTATATAGAATGAAAGATAAATGAAACCCTTAACTCAACATATATCATAAATTGAATTAGTAACCAATCATAACCTGTGTGGGCAATCAAGGAATCCCACCAATGATATCAAAGAAGACATGATTACGAAATAATAGTTGCCTTTTTATTAAATAAAAGGGAGAAAAAACTTACAACCTCAAAGCCTTCCTGTTACAAGCCTCTTTTGATAATCTCCAACATTCTCCTTGGATGAAAATCCTCCTAGCCTCACTTTTGCAACATAAGTCTACGTTCAAATGGTCATGACAAATCCTCTGGTCTGTGCTTGATTTATATGCCAAGGGAAGTTGGTTTGTAGCATCCTCCTAATGGATGAGATCCACAAATGATAGATAGTGGATCCACAAAGAAAGGGAAGTAGCTCCATGATGAGAGGGATCTGGTTTGAGTAGGCATCCATTTGAAGATGTTAGTTGGGAATGAATCATCTAGGAAATCTTATAGACTTTAATTTTTATTTTTTACTTGTGTTAAGTCATGTGCACAGGCCATAGTGTAAGATAGAGCACACTTTTGTGCATCTTATAATGATCTCTTCTTCATATGTAGATAAATGGACTAGGGAACTACAGAGGAAGCCAACAATTGGTTTCTGAGACTTGAGATATAGGAATTTCATTCTCTTTGGGATTGTTTAGGTTATATCCTTATAAGGGGATTCTTTGGAACACTTTGATGGATAGTGAAAGATTAAAACCAGCGGTCATTTTCCTAATACGATAATATTATGTGTAACAACACTTCAATATACCATTGGAAATCTCTTTCTTAGAACAATCCAACAATTCCACTTCTAGGAGCATTGATCTAATCTCCTTAGGAAGAGATGCCTTACAATCCTAGGACTCACTAACGATCATATCTATAATACTTTATAGTTTCTTTTCACATCCTACCACTATGATAGTTCTATACCTAAGATTGTAACGACCATGAAACTCCCCTGACCTTGACACACCATGCATACTAATGCTAGCCCCAATCTCCATCAAAAATAAACTAGTGGAAATAAATGCCAACACATATTCTACCACCATCCTCAATGTTATGGGTGAAATTAATGCCAACACATCTACTTCCATCATAATAAATGTTATGGTTAACATTAATTCCAACAAACATGCTACCATTAGCCACCCAAACAATTCCAAATATTCAATAATCTCTTGCTATTGCATTGACGGAAACACTTCATCACTTCTTCAAATTGATGACCAACCCTTATGCTGCTTATTAGCACTTAGAAATGTCCCCTTGGTTGTAGGAGAGAAATTCCTAAGGTAATCATTCAAACCAATCTTACAGTTTTTAAGCCTAGCCCCTTCAATCTAGAGAGGCCTCTCTATGATAGCCTAACCTCTAGATTTAGTAATTGAATGTCTTGTTACACAATGGACAGATCTTCAGTATTTTTGTGTTGATGTAGGATTTTGTTGGGCATGAGGTAAACAGTCCATTGGGAAATTTTGTTAACAAGATAGCATTTATGTTAACTTACTAAGATATTGGTTGTTTAATTAGGATTGAAAAAGGCAAGGTACATAGCACATCCTAGGCATTGCTCATCATTATAGATGGAGGAAGAAAATAGGAGAACAAACCACTACAATAGGGCATATGAAATGAATCCTAAAGTAGCCTTAGAATATAGGAGTGAAATGATCCAGGTGGATGTTGGTGCCCACCCACCTATTCCACATGTACCCCCACCATTATCTCTTAATTTTTTCTGTTTCATTAATTCTATCACAGTATATTACTTTTCGATTTTCTCGGGTCTTGAACTTCCGGAGTTGTTTTGAGGCCCTAAACAACGGTTTTTGGGAAAATTGGGCTAAAGTTAATATTTCAATAGATGTACAAGTTGTATGCCTTGGGTAGATCATTCTAACAAGGTATTGTGCATGTCAAACATAGATCATTGCCAACATTATGACCCTGGGAAGTTGACCTATCAATTTACCCAAACAGGGCCCATAGTTTTGGTGCTTCATCTCCCAGGGTTAGGTTTCTTGATGTTTATGGTTTTCTATTATTTCTTAATAATAAATAGGCATGTTACACTAAAATTTGTCACCATGACTATTTGTAGTTAGTATGGCTCCATCAACAGTCATATTATCCTCCTTAGCAAGCCTCATACCTCTACTCTCCATGTCAAACTTCAAGAAATAGAGAAAGTCTTTATAAATATATTTATCTTTGGGTACGCAGTTTCTCTCAACCTTACCTACGTGTACGCATCCCAAGTTCATAATACCTATGTACTTGTACGCTCTGTATGTAAAAGGGTGGGTGCGTACTCCTGTAAATGTCAAAAGGCGCGAGTTTCATCTTTAAAAAGTTACTTTTGGTCATTTCTAGAGCATTCTAGAAGCTTGTTTGACGTGTATTGAGCACCTCGAGATGGTTCATGTGTCCCTATGAAAGAGGAACTTATCCCATCAAGAGGGGAGCTACCCCATCCAAAGAGGGGCTTATCCCATTGATGGTGGACCTGATTAACTTCCTCTAGAAGACTATAAATACAGGCATTGGGCCAGAAGGAGGGAGGTTGAAAGCTAAATATTCCAAACGGTAGATGCTGCTGGAATTAGGACTTCCTTGTAGAAGCTTGTGAGGAGAGATTCCCATCCTTTCTTGTTTCATTTGGAAGTGGGTGAGCTTATCAAAGTAAAGGGAAACTCTTGCTGGACCCTGGGAGGAACTTGCACAACACCAAGGCTCAGGTTGTAATGGTTTCTTTTGTTTCCTATTAATACAAATAAGTCCATTCTTCTCAACAATTTGTTATTAATGAGTTGTTTCATATTCTCCTTGGTCTATATGTTGAATATGTTTTATTTTAT
>APFE030475198.1:142332-170718 GCA_000404065.3 Pinus taeda | reverse complement strand
CTACCCAACTAGATTTCCTAGCACTTTTTGTTCCTTCTTGGAGGGTGCACTTGGACTTGCAAACCCTTTGAATGCCTATTCTTTTCACTGGCTTTTTGCTTGGATCTCCTATCTAACACAACCCTTATTTCTTCCAAGGCCCCAGATTAAACAGTTGGGAACCTTTGTTTCTCTACCTAGCTACTTGATCTGCCAAGATTAAACAGTTTGGACAGATATCATTCTCTATACTACAACATAGAAATTGGAAACATGGCATGATCCAGATTAGACTGTTGGACCATCCATCCAAAATTGAATTCTTATCAAAACTGATATAGACACTGCCTTCTTAGGAAAATATGAGATCTTTGCATTTGCCAAAGCAGAGCATATTTGGACCTCTGACATCTAATCATGAAAAATGAAACCTATTGGTATAGGTATCCAACAGTACCAACGCAGTTGAACAACACAATATTCAGCCAGATCATAATGTTCTGATTTGGGAAGTGTAGTTTGGCTTGCGAGCTTAAGATTTTCAGAGTATAGTTTTTTGTCTATGGTGTTGCTCCACTGCCAACTGTTGAGTTACAAAATGGGTATGTATTTACTCTTAATTCCATCACCTTTTTCCTCTTTTATTATCTCTTGCATATCTTAATACACTAACATATTCATGGATTATGATAAGAAATGGATGAACTATTCTCAGTTAATATTTGGCCATCGCAACTAACTTCTACTCCTCTTTATGCAGAAAAATGATGAAAGGAACAATTGTTGTTCCCTAGCAATGGAACAACATAAACCAACAAAGGAAGAATGGAACGTGTCGGTTGCGGACAGATCAAATGGTGAATCAGGAGGATCAATTCTAAATATGAAGAGTGTCTGAAGATAGCATTCAGTTGCGAATCCCTCAGGATCAGGAGATCCTGAGGGATCACTTTTATCTTTTACCTCTTTTTGAATATGAAAGCAAAAGATTGTAGGAGGAAAGGGGATCAATCTCTGTTATTTCAAATTTTAATTTTAATTTATAGACTCATACTAGTGGAGAACGTGACCATATTGTAATACTACTTAAGTTCAATGATTAATATATAATGTACGTTGCTATTCATTCGTATTCTCTGAAGTAGCTTAGCAGTGTTCGCCGGTGGCTAAGGGCTTGGCCTATGGTGGATTAAACTGCTTCCTTGTGTTATATATTTCTGATTATCGCAAGTTTGATTGGCTTGATAATTTCCCATTTTCTGTGAGTTTATCCTATTCACTATTTACCGCTTTCCTGTATTGAAGTAGGATATTTTCTTTAGATATTTTACAGCATTGTCACTTGATTTTATTTACACTTATTGTAGATTAAATTATTTATATAGTGAATCGTATTGATTTAATTAGTTGTATGAGTTTCGTTATTGCTATTGAACTCTTAGATTGACATCATTTCCATTTGGATTGCTTCGTAGAGATTAAGTATGATTTAGATTGAATCAACTAAGAAGAGATTGGTTGTTGCTACTATGCTCTCGGTTGATGTTGTTGTTAATTGAATTTCTGTTGTGAGGTTTGATTACGATTTCAGTAGAGGATTGAGTCTTGAAGCTTAGATGTCATATTTCCTTTAATAATTGCAATTTGAGTTTTATAAATGCATCTGTTTACTCTTGTATCAAAGTTTTATACTTCATTTTAAGGAACATTACTCTCTGGATTCATAGCATGCCCATATTGTGTACACTTTCGGAATAAAAGGACTTTCCCTGGTTGATGATTAATGTGGGGTAATTATGATTTATAAAAGACACCTTTTATCAGCAAACATTTTGAGGCCGTTGTGGGGGAGAGTGTCACCATTTTACAAAGAGTGATATATATCTTATAATTGTTGTTGGGAAAGAATTGGGTATTGAAAACAGAAGGTAAGAACTTACGTAAAAGGCAAGTAAAGTGCTTTCTCTTCCGCCCTCTTTTTAGCACAATTATAGAAAAGTGAAGTAGGTGTTTGATGTTTTTCTATTCAGAGAGAACTGGGTATTAAAAACGGAAGGTAAGAACTTGCGTAGGAAGCAAGTAAAATGCCTGCTCCCCCGCTTGCTTTCCAACATAACTGCTAGGAATTTAAGGTAGAAATAAAAGTTCAAATTTTTACGTGAATGACTAAGAAGAGAAGACCAAAAAACAATACAATTCCACATCCCAAACCTAAAAAATATAAGGGAATAGTGACCCTTGGATGATCAACTTTTATTGATGACATCTTAAGAAAAGTTGAATCTCAGCCATCAGTAGGTCCCCGAACCGTTGCTTCTAGACAACCTACTATCTCCCTTTAGGCCACAAGATTACCATATGTAGCCTACGCTGAAGTCCATAATAAAACTAAAGGGACCGAGGAGAGTTTTCATGAAATTGAAAATTCACGACCAATTCCCTCACAAAAAGGGAATTCTTGCAACATTCATGAAGGAGGAGGAGAAATAGGGGAAACAAAGGATCCAAGATCCCCTCAGGTAGTAATTGAGCAGAGGACAAATAGTGTCCTAGACCAAGGGAGTGTTGTTAGGATCTTTCCCACCTCTTCTAGACATACTAGGGATAATTCTTTAGCTTCTGAAATCCCGGAAGGGTACTGACATATCTTTGATCAAATGGCCAATAATCCACAAATACCCCGGACCTCTACATTACAGTATCCTATTATTGACACAGTTGTGAATGACCCCATGAAAGCTATCCCTCTACAAAATATTCCCACCTTTCATGGACTCACCTCAGAAGATCTGGATGCATTCCTGTTTGAATTCGATGTCCAATGTCGGGGTTATAATTACAACACCAATCGCTAGAAACTGAAGCTATTTCCCTCCAATTTAAAGGGAGCAGCCCTGCGTTGGTTTATGGGACTAGGTGGGGGCACCATAAATGATTTGGACCAAATAAAAACTGCTTTCCTTAAAAAATATCAAGATTATTGCAAATATAGAGAACTAAAAGATGAGATATTCCAAATGGTAGCAAGGCCTAGTGAAATTTTGGAAGAGTATGTGGAGGATTTCCAATATAACCTCCAAAGGTCTCCCTACACAAATCTACCTGATAATGTGCTAAAAACCATGATGATTAAGGGGATGAAAGACTAGTGGATAGAGGCATTAAACATCATGGGTAAAGGTGATATCTATCAAGAAGAATATGCTAACATTATTGATTTATGTATCTGGTGCTCAAGGGGTAGTACAAGATTGAAGCCAACTGAACATGATATGATCACCAGGCACAAAAAAGTCTTTGGTGGAAGCATTACTCGTACTGAAATCGACAACCTACTGAAAGATTTCAAAATGGAGGGAACCTTGACAACACAATTAGACATCATGCAAGCCAAGCAGAAGCAAGCCGAAGAAGAACAGAACCTGGTTATTTTTTGTCCTCGATGCAAGAAGAAACATAGTCATAAAGAATGCCCATTGGATATGGTACAGACCTGTGCCATATTCACTAAAGAACATGCCACATAAAATTATCCATCGCTCCCAAGATTAAAAGCGGTCTTCAAAGAGGCAGAGGGAGAAACGAAACCAGTATACCTATTAAATTACCATCACCAATGGTGAGCACGACAAGCAGGTATGCCTACTGACCCATCTTCATTTTTTCAGCCCTCACAATATAATTCTCAACAATAGACAGGAGCTACATGGCAGAACCAACCATCTTTTCCTAATTGGTCACCACAAGCATTTTCTATGCCACCTTGGTCCAATCAATCAAATCCAAACAATAGTTGGCAAAATTCCTCCTATTTTCCACCATTCTAGCAGAACAATCCATATTGATCTCAATGGTCCCCCTCCACTTCACAAAACCAAAACTAGTAGTCAAGCTGGCAAAGACCTAGAAACCAACTAGAAGGAACAATTCCCCTACCTCAACATATGATACTAGCACCTTACACGTTGCAGTAGAATCCTCAACCCAATCTATGACCACAGCTCCCAGCCTAGCCCAACCCAAATCCCAACAACAGACCAGTCCCGTCGGTACAAATTATTGAAGGTCTGGATTTGGAAACTAAGTTGAGAGAGTGTAATGAAATCCATTTGAGGTCTACGCAGATAATTGAGTTAGAGGGTGATAAAAATATACAATTAGAAGAACCACTACCTATAGAACAAACACATCAAAGAGAGAATATAGTTAAATATAAAAGCCACAAACAAACTATTACCTCTTGTCCACCATTCCCTGAAACATTGATTATACCTCATCCAATCAAATATCCTGATTTTGATCTCCTAGGAGAATTAAAAGATATTTGTGTAAAAATACCCCTCCTCGAAGCAATTCAGGACATTCCAATCTATGCAAAAACCATTAAGGAATTGTGTACCAAAAAGCCTACGAGGAAAATAAAAGTAACGCCAATTATCCACATAGTTGGAACTTTGTCTGATTTATTATTAGGCAAAGAAACATCGGTGAAATATGAGGACCCAGGAAACCTTATAGTCACAGTAAAAATAAATGGATGTTCCTTTCCCAATGCATTAGTCGATCTGGAGGCAACCATTAATATTCTCACAACAACAACCTGTTAGAGACTTGGCATCACAGCCTTAGATCCAACTATGAACTTGCTAGAACCTGCTAATAGATCATTTGTCAAACCAGAAGGGACATTACAGAATGTAATGGTATATGTAGATTCATGGGAATACCCAGAAGTTTTCTTGATTATTAATCCTAGAAACTGACTAGTTGGACATCCTCTAATATTAGGAAGACCTTGGCTAGTGACCACAGATGCTTATATGAGCTATCGAACAGGCAGTATGACTATAGCAAGAGGAAATAATGTGAAGAACCTAACTTTATATCCTCCAGCTCAGCCAAGCCTAACTATAATAAAAACTAGGAAACAACTTGTAACATATTTAACCAAAAATATTCGATCACCACTAACTGTAGCAGATGCTCTTGATTTTAAGGATAAAATAGAAGATGACATTATTAACAGTTACATTAACCACCCAACTGTCGTATCTAATCTAAAATGTCACACAATTGAAGCATCCTTGGATAAAGAAATTGAAGAAGATCCCTTAAAAGATATCAATGACCAAACAATACCAATAACAATTGTTTATAATAGCAAACCCATTGAAATTGATCTAGGGAAAGTCCTAAACATTAACAAAAACCTTAGTAATGACCAGCAGTAGAGGCTTATCTAACTCCTTGGAAAATATAAAGAGGATTTCGCTTGGGATTACCCAGATATGAAAGGGATTGACCCCCAATTATGTATGCACCACATCTATACTGAGAAGAATGTGAGACCCATTCGACAACCTCAACAAAGATTAAACCCTCACCTAAAGGATGTTGTTAAAGATGAACTACAAAAACTATTACATGTAAATTTCATCTATCCTATATCTGATAGCAAATGGGTTTCTCCGTTAGTTGTGGATCTTAAAGAGAATGGGAAGTGGCGTATATGTGTCGATTACAGAGAGCTTAATAAAGAAATGCAAAAATATCATTTTCCCCTTCCATTCATCGACCACGTTCTAGACACATTGGCAGGTAAAAAATTATTCTGTTTCCTGGACAGCTTTAGTGGCTACAACCAAATCAAAATTTCCCCTGAAGAGCAAGATAAGACTACCTTCACTTGACCCTGGGGGATGTTTTCTTACAGGGTATTACCTTTCGGACTATGCAATGCACCTGCCACATTCCAGAGAGCCATACCTAGCATTTTTGCAGGCTTGATAAATGAGGGATTAGAGCTGTACATGGACGATTTTACAGCCTATGGACATGACTTTGAGCCAGCATTACAGACACTGGAGAAAGTCCTGGAAAGATGCATTGCTACTAGGCTCTGCCTAAGCCACGAGAAATTCCACATGATCATGACCAAAGGCCTGATCCTGGGTCATTACATCTTAGTAGCTAGAATTCAAGTAGATCCAACAAAAATTCAGATAATCCTCTTACTACCTACCCCCAACACTCAAACTGAGGTACATAGTATTTTGGGATTTTCTGGATATTATCAAACATTTATAAAGAACCTCTCCGAAATTGCTACACCATTATATGCTTTGGCAAGAAATATCAATTTTATATGGACTGACAAATGTGACATTTCCTTTGAAGAATTAAAATGGCTAGTATAAAAAACCCTAGTGTTACGAGGCCCAAACTGGGATTTACCATTCCAGATTTAATCTGATGCATTAGATATGGCCATTGGAGCAGTTCTCGGCCAAGAGGAAGATAGGAAACCCTATGTGATATACTACATCAGCAAAAATTTAACTCCTGTTGAGTTGAATTACACCATGACTGAGAAATAGTTTCTAGCTGTAATCTATGCTATTAACAAATTAGACACTATATAATGGGATACCCCATGGTTTTGTATATTGATCACTTTGCTATCAAATATTTAGCTAATAAAACTATTATGAATGGAAGAGTGACACGATGGTTAATCCTTTTGCAGGAATTTGACATAACAATCAAGGATCGACTGGGAAAGGAAAATCTAGTGGTAGACTTCCTCTCACGTGTGCCAAGAATAGATGATGCAGTGGTAGTAGAAGACCAGTTCCCTGATGAGCACCTATTTGCTATGACTGTGAAAACACTATGGTACGTGGATTTCATAAATTACCTAGTAGTGGGAAAGTTACCCAAGCACCTGACACCCAGAGAAAGAAAATTAATAGTGCAACGCAGCACTCGGTTCTCCTGGATCAGAGGATACCTCTTTCACATAGGAGCTGACATGAATATCCACAGGTGTGTTAGGGAAGATGAAATCTATGATATCCTAAAAGCCTACTACAATGGACCTTGCAGTGGACACTTTGCAGACCGCAAGACTAGACATAAAATCTTACAGATGGGCTATTATTGGCCCGCCATTTTTAAGGACGCCAAGAAATTTGTCCAGGCATGCGATAGCTGCCAAAGAATGGGCCGCCCTAGCCAGTCTGACGAGATGTCCCTACATCCACAGTTAGTCATTGAACCTTTTGAACGTTGGGCATTAGATTTCATTGGCCCAATAAACCCATGATCTAATCAAAAGACATATATACTGGTTGCAACGGAATATGTGACTAAATGGGTGGAGGCAAGAGCATTACCAAGGGCAATAGAGGACACATTAATCCACTTTCTTTCCAAATTTTCTTGTGGTATGGCTTGCCCAGAGAAATAATTATGGTTGGAAGGCCACAATCTGTAGGCCATAAGATTGCTGATACACTAAAAGATCATCACATTTTGCACAGAGTCACATCTCCATACCACCCACGGGCAAACGACTAGGCAGAAAGTACCAACAAAGTAATCAAGGTCATTCTAACAAAGACAGTCACCACGCATAGATGTGACTGGGCTACCCGATTGCCAGAAGCCCTGTGGGCATATCGTATGACTTGGAGGAATGCGACAGGATGCTCCCCATATCAGCTAGTGTTTGGAAAAGAACCTATCTTCCCCATAGAATTTCAAATTTAGACATTAAGGATATCCTGAGAAGTAGGGTTGGATTTGAATGAAGCACAAGTTAATAGACTACATCAAATCAATTAATTGGATGAAATCTAGCTATCAACTCTTCATCATACTGCATTGATTCAATAACAAAGAGAAAAATGGCATGATGCCCTCATCAAGAAAAAGATATTCCATGAAGCTGACCGGGCACTTCTGTATGATTATATGTTCCAGGATTTCCCGTGAAAACTCCAGACTAGATGGTTTGTCCCTACAAGATACAAGAGGTGCACGATAATGGAACCCTTACATTGGCCACCATTGATGGGTCTGGCTACTCTTTTAAAGCAAATGGACATCAAGTACACCTCTACGACAATTCACTTACAAGGGAATATGTTTGCTAATATATACGTGAAGATTCTAAGACACAAATTCTCACTAAAGAGGGCAACTCTTCGACAGCACCAGTCCAATGAAGAATTTATTTTTTGAAACTTGTACATAAAATTTATTTTTTGCTTTCTTTCTATTTGATTGGATTTGCTTAGAATAACAGAGATGATAGTTTATTATTTTTTTCCTATTTGCTTTTGTTGTTCCCTACAGGGAACAGCTGTTGTTCCCTATAGGGAACAAAACTTTTTGCGTGCATTCTTCTTTGCTATTCCCTACAGGGAACAACTATAGTTCCCTATAGGGAACAATAATTTTTGTGTGTATTTCCCTTTCTATTCCCTGCAGGGAACAACTGTTGTTCCCTATAGGGAACACCAATTTTCGTGTGTATTTCACTTGCTGTTCCCTACAGGGAACAACAATTTTCGTGTATATTCTCTTTGTTGTTCGCTACATGGAACAACATATGTTCCCTATAGGGAACAACACTTTTTTTCATGTGTTTTTCTTTGTTGTTCCCTACAAGGAGTAGTTGTTGTTCCCTATAGGGAGCATCACTTTTCTACATGTATTTTTCTTTCTTGTTCCCTACAGAGAACAATTATTGTTCCCTATAGGGAACAACACCTTTTGTGTATTTTTCCTTTGTTGTTCCCTACAGGGAATAGATTTTGTTCCCTCTAAGGAACAACACATTTTTTTTAGTGTTTTTCTTTGTTGTTCCCTATAGGGAACCGCTGTTTTTCCCTATAGGGAACAACACTTTTTGTGTAGGTTTTCTTTTGGTAACAACACCTTGTGACTATTTTTTAGAACACTCTTTCTCTTCTGTTATCACAAAACCTTGCCCAGATAGGATGCTGACCAAGAAGACCTTGTGTAACTCTTTCAAAACTACTTTAGGCTGAGGCTTAGCCTCCCCAACCTGGGAGGGCTCTCTCACAAGATTAAAGATTTGGATAATGAATAAGATGGCTAAGTCTATGAAACAAATGAACAAGTATAAGAGGTTGAAACACAATTAGAAACTATCCATTGGGCTTATGGAGTCAGATATGCTTTAGTATTGATAGTAAGGTTAGCTTTACATAGAAGTCGTGGCATTTAGAATCCAACATATGTAGAACACACCAGATACACATACAACCAACACAGTTTAGAAATGCATGAAGGAAATTAGAGCACTGTTAGTGATTTCTAGGTAATCACACATTCATACCACTGTAAATAATAGGAAGAAGACAATACAAGACATTCATAACATTGAATTCCTTCTGATTCCTGAGAAGAAAAGCCAAATATTGTATTACTAAAAACAGAGTCTTTACACAAAGCACAATTTCAGAACTTTTTTGAATAATTTTCCAACCGTTTGTACATCAAATGTTCTGCTATATATAGAGCTCTCTACATAACTGAGATTCCTCCTCTAGCATGAGGGGAACTCGAATTCTTCCTATTATGACACCTATTAACACATTAAAATAACTATTAAATGTGACTAACTGCTAACTGGAAGTTCTAGAAACCTAAGACAATAGGAGTATAACTCCTCATCATGTTGGTAGTAGCATTTATTACAACCCAAACTCGTTCTCTGACACATGTCCTTCCTCAGTTTAGCCATGGTGATGATTTGAAAATCCTTGCTGGCCCTTGATGTCTTATCTCTTTACTGCTCCTGGAAAGTAGGAAACTGCCCCTATTTTTTTGTTTTCAGTCTCCACTAGGATATTCAAAATCAATTATCCCTGCTATTCTTCTTTGATTACCCAAAAATGTATTGGACTTCCATGTTTTTCATGTACTGTAGACCTGGCTCATGTACACATGTTAAGACAAAACCTGTCTAATGTTTCTTGAAGCATCATGAACAAAATTAGCTATGAATAATGACCATTTTATAACACATAGCTTTAGATCTCATATATGTCCTTCCTCTACATGTTTTGCCTTTGTTGGATGCTCATACTTTGTTAATGATTTGCCCTTTGTAATTCACAATAGATCAACCGAATTATAACATGCAGCTACAGCAGTTTCATAGCACGCTATGAAACTGTTGTGCATTAAGCATCATCTTCAGCAGTTTCGTAGCATGCTACAAAACTTCTGTTTAATTTCAAAAACATAGTTTTAATGCCAAAATTTGACTGTCTTGAGCTTCTTTATCTTGAAATGTCCCTTTTCATGTGCCCTAAAGTTGTTCAAAACTGAATGTAGAGGAACCACTCTTTAAGAAAAACTTCAAAAAGGTAAATCATCAAAATTTAGGACTTAACCTTGTTTGCTGTGTAATTTTCCTTAGCTAAGGAAATCCTTTCTGCTGACTTAGTTGTATCTTCAAATCCTTGATTTGCCTCTTCATAATTCTGATCCCGACTCTTAGTCTTGTATTAACTTTTCTGATGAATTTTGCTTCTTTTATTGCAGGGACTGACCCGGTGTAGTATTGAGCATGACAGTTGACCACCTCAGGTATTGAAATTGTTTTGTCTTCCCATAGAGCCTCCATTTTATTAAACTGAGCTTCATTGATTGCATGTTTCCTTGAGGCTTTATTCAGTTTAGCAATTTCAAAATTTGCTAACTTCAACTTCTTTTTCAACTCTTCAACACTGTATTCCTCTTGAGAGATAACTACCTTACCTCTATCGTCTTTATGCAGCTGCGATGATGTTTATGATGAAGTCACAGGTGCTTCCTGAGGTTTTTCTATCTCATCTATTTCACCTGCTTCTAGTACCATCTCTTTTATCTGCTTTGAATGGCACGTCACAGGTATTCTTCACTTAAAGACAAATTTAGAAACCTAGTCATCAAATTTGAGTTTTTCGAGGCTTTGATCCTTTTGGTTTTGTCTTTAGTTCATTCTATCAAATCTGCTCGAACCAAAGGAGATTTTTCAATATCAATAGCTTGTAGCAAGTCATTCATACTTCCCTTTGAAATCGGGCTTTCCTCAGTAAGCACGGTCTTGCCTTTTTCTTTAGCTAACTGGCTCCTAGTTATTCTTCTCTGGACTACTTCACCTGTAGATGGTTCATGTACACCCTCTTTGACTTGAGTTTTCTCTTTCTGAGACTGTTGGGGTGTGTCCTGAATTACCAGTGGTCCGGTTGGCTTCTTTACTTATTTCCTAGCCTTCAATTTTACAAATCTCCTAGATCTTGTTTCTGCACGATGATCAGCCACTGGTGGAGAATTTTTCGTAGCCTGAGGACTGAGACCAGTCTCATTTTTTAAGCCAGACATAAACATGAACGTGGACTAGTCCTTGTCCACTCTCTGGAGCTCATGCAAAATGATCAACTTGACTAAGCCATGATGAAACAACGAGGTCTCATAGGCTTTGTTCTTTAATTGAACCTTGTCACACATTTTTCCCAGGCTACGAAACAAGTAGAAAGGAAAATCAAGTGATATCTTCTCAGTAAAATGAAGCAGAAGCTTGAAGTGATAAGAGTACACCTTATGGTACCTCCCTTTACAGGTGAAGTACCTTTTTATGTAGGTAAATAGGCTAGCATATGAATCTTTGACGAAACTTGTGGGCACTGATTTGTTCAAGTCCGAATCAATGAACTCTAGCTTTAGAAATTCCTTACATGGAGTCATATCAAATTTGAAATTTTTAAACCATATATCTTGTCCCCTTGGGATTTCAGTGATTTCAGATATAACCTCTAGAGAGATGGGTAGTTTGAGCACCCCAACTTTCAAATTCAACCCTGTGAAATTCAAAGCAAATTCCTTGGTGACTTGTGTATGACCTCCTTGAAGGTTCTCACAAAATCTCCAACAGCCAACCTACTTGAATGCGTGTTCAACTTCACTATTCTTTAGGATAATATCTAAGCCTTCTGGTTTGTTCCTCAAACACCTTCCTGACCTGTGCTCCTTTCTTTCTATAGCCCCCTCCATGGAATTCCAATGGAATAAAAATTTGAAAGACTAGCACTGTCTTAATTTTCGGTCGCTGCCTCTCTTGAAAGCTGCCTCGCTTAAAAGTTGCCTCACCTGATTTTCAAGGAATACAAATTGAATTCTTGACAATTTTTTCCTTACGCATGATAAATCATGACTGTGAGTGCTTGCCTTTTCTTGAAACTTGCAACCTAAGCGTACCAAGGTGCCTAACGACTCTAATGATGAGGATAAGTGGTTGGACATGATAGGCGAAGTGTATAAGCTGACAACGGATGATGTAAACATAACGGATCTTGATATATGTGATAGCTAAGAAAGATTTACTATGAATCTGCATGAATCCCTAATTTCATAGCGCAACCAATGTAAATTCTGGGTTTTGTGCTACGAAAACACATGGACTAGATTTCACGCTACGAAAACACCTAAACTGGTTCGTAGCACATAAGAACCTTAAAACAAATTTGATACAGGGAATCTATACGGGTTGTGGGACCAGTGATGAATGAGAACGAATTGTTGACCTTTAGTTAACCATACCACCAAGACTCCTAGGACTTAGATACTAAGTCAAACATGAAAGAAAACTAAACTGGATTAACACCAAACCTTTAAAATCAAACTGCTCGATTACCTGTATCATGCTAGTTCTCCCCTGTCCTGTATAACTCTCTTTGTTTATTATCAATAAGATTATGGGTATATTTTTTTCTATTGATATGTTCAAACTTCTTCTACCATCCCTACTCTTAAGGAGTGTTGAGCCACCCTCTGTATATAAAATTAGGTTTAAATAAATAAATAACTAAATATATATATATATCATATATATACTATATAATTATATATATATATATATATAGTATAATATATATATATATATATATATATATATATATATATTTGATATTCACTAATAATTTTCTGATTTTTTTCCACAGATGGAGGATAGGGGGTCTCATCATGAACCAGCCTACAATGATCATAAGGAAGGATTGAAGTGGCGTTCCCACTATGGCCACCACACTAGGTATATTATCCAATGGATTTATCAGGAAACAAATTCCTTGGAATAGGAGGTCTCATTACGAGCCGGCCTGACCACTTTCACTACTTCCCAGTGAATGGCAATGTGTTCATTTGGTAACCGTGCCAACAAATTGGTCTCTACTATGGACATCATAATGCACTTCCCCAATTATACATAGAGGACCATGGTTCCCAAGAGTTAGAAAGCAAGTCTATCGAGGCTATGGATGCCTGCAAGCAACAGAAGCTCTGTTGATGGTATGGAAGTTTTATTTTCTACATCAATAATTATTATAATGCCCTCTTCTTATGTTTTTATATTTTCTATAGAGAGATTATGTCCCTAACTTACCTTGAACCTTTATGCATGAGTTAATCTTTTAAAATCAATCACAACAGTTTTAAGTGGAATAACGGTGGTAAAGTATTATTTCTTGTGTATGCTGTCCCTTTTCTTTATCGCATCACCTCACAACGTCTTATCACTTATTGATAATTATCCTTACATGCCTTGTTTTCATCACTCCAATATCCTTTATGATCCTTTCATTAATATGCATACCTTGCCACTTTCATTACCCAAACCATCACCCCTGTACTTCGTCGCCAGCGAGTTGTCCTTTCATTCATTTAGTCATAGGAGACCTATTATTTCGAGAGGGGGTGAGGACCTCCAGTATACTTATGCATGTGCTGTCATATTTTCATTTGATTTTTCACAACAATATGACATCCTATGATCACAGAACATGTGGCATTATGACAATCCTCGATAATGGTATTTATGTTTATAAAGTATCACTTGATAGAGACATTATAACCATTTGTTGTTCCATCTCTCGGCTCTGTTCATTATTGTGCATTCCCTACTACACTAATCGTTTGAAGAATTCAAGCATCATGGGAGGAATAATAGTGCACCAAGAACCTTTAACACTAGTCGTCTCCGATGAAGCCATGGAAATTCTAGCTAACCCAGGATGGACAACATATTTTATAAGATTTCAACCCCCAAATGAGGAAATCACCATTGAATTTTTACGGCATCTATAGAATGGACAATCCGTGATAAGCAGCAAACAAATCAGTGTAACAGATGTTGTGATAGTAGAAGTGTCTAGGTTGTTGGCAGAAGGACCAGTATGGGATAGTAAGAGATTAAAGTTGTATGACGCTACTGAGGCTTTTAGGGATGAAGGACAGGAGCTAATCAAGAAGGGCAAAGGAATTTAGCCATCTTCTCTTGGAGAGCCAAGGGGAGAATTCGCATGAATTGTCCAGAACTATATTACGTGTAATGGGCATAAACACATGGTCAGGCCACGACAACTCAAACTTTTAGTATTTTTAAAACAAAAATGCTATTTTAATTTACTTTCATTATTCAATTCATCACTGCATGACACTTCCAAGAGGTTGAGATGGTCCCAACACACAGAAACAATATTTAGCTACCATTTTCTGATCAGGTTAATAGTTAGCTATAACCTTGCCCAACAACAGTCAACCTAGGATGATCTAATATTGGCCCTTGAAATAGGTAAATCCCTTCCAACACCTAACTCTGTTCCAAAAAGAAAGAGGAATGCCCTTTCAGGAAGCATACCTCACAAATGCAGATGATCCATAAGGTTGAAGTCAAAACATGGAGCGTCTGAAAATCCTCAAGGCAGTGCTAGTCAACCCGTAGAATTATCTAGCCCAGTAAGTGAACAATACTTGCAACTAGAGTTAGAAAGACAAGATAACCTTGAACCAAAACCTGAGGAAGGAATAGGGCATTCTGAAGATGAGCAAAGAAATGAATTGGGACCTCCCCCAACACCAAATATGGGTTCCCAAGATGATCTTTTGCATGATTTCGAGGCAGGGGTGGCCCAGGTCCTGGCCAATATGAATGTCTACATGCAACCTGAAGGAATTCTCAATCTTAACTTAGGAGAAACCCAATCTCCTGGGAATTTTGGGTATACCATAATTTTATCTCCCTCAAAAGATACAAGCGACGAAGTGGAAACAAATACAGAGGCCATTCAGGAATTAGAGAACAAATCCGATGACATGCTCCCAGTGGAAAACAACCATGAATGTCTAAACACAAAAAGCATAAGCCAAGAAGAAGAAGTAGGGACAAAGATTATTCGGGAAGATGATAACCAATCTGGAGACATGAGCTTATTGGAACAAATCCAGGGTGAACAACCAGGCTCTTTATAGACAGAAACCATTAATGAGACTATTAGAAAACATGTTACTCCTCCAAAAAGGTATAGAGCCAAATTGAAGAAGCTAAGAAAAGAACACCAAAAGCTTCTCAATATGATCAAGAGGCTTCGAAGAAAAATAATAGAAATCAAAATGGGAAAGGTTCCGAATAATACCCCAGAGATAGTAAATGTGGCCTTACAAATAGAATTATATGAAGAGAGGGCTACAAGGACTCAAATTGAGTCCATACCTACTCAAACAGTCATCACTCAAGAGGAACAGCATGCAATTTTAGTAGACGTAACTACTGAGATAGAGGACATACCCTCTTATAGCATGGCTACTCAAACTGACGTTTGTACCACACATAATAAAAAAATACAGACAGAAGATATCCCTTCTCATAGCATAAGCACTCAAACGAGCATACAAGACAAAGACATCATGACACATCGTGACCCCATTATACTGAATCTTCAAGAAGAATTGGCACAAGCTCAGCTCGCATTGGAATGACTTGAAGAAGAAACTATTTCTCGACAGAAATATCAAGAGCTGTAGAAACAGCTTCAGGAAATGAATACTACAGAGAGTGAGACTTTCGACTGATGTAGAAAGGCAGAAGAAACAATAGAGAAGATCAAGCTCAAACTAGATAGGGTCATAGGTTAGATAAGTACCATCTACTCACTATATACGGATGTCCTAGCATGTAGGTCTCCTGCCACCAATTATTCCTTGTTTTTGTTAGAACGGTACATGTTGTTGAAAATTAAAGCCGTGAGAGCTGGTAAACCAATTGAATTAAGAACAATTGAAGATTTTATAAATTGCTGCAAGCAACATGGTGTAAAGGTCCAAAGGCTTCCTTGTGAGTTTTACCTACACAATTTTGTATAAGAGAACAAGGTGGAAAAGAACCCTAACCCTTTTGTAGGATATGTTCAATTCCATGCCTTTATTTCGTTTGCAGTTAACCAACTCAAATGGTTTAAAGCTGATAATGAATTCCAAAGATTGGAACATGGATTGGATATTTGGGTAAGAAGTGAACCTAATCACCCTTTACGAATGCTTGCCAAACATAAGAGTCCGATCACACGAGAAGGGGTGATTAAAATTTTAGGGCCCATTTATAAGGAGATTATATAGAAAGGAATATCATATTTCCCCTCCATTCAAGAAAGGTCTCTGGTTGCATCTAAGCTCAGGTGGACAGTCCCCACTGGTGGTGTGCAAGATAGGGAACCATTTAATTACATAAATTTTAAAGCAGCTACAACCCATTTGGTCACCTATAGCAATATTATTTTGAGAGAAGGACCTTATTGGTTAGGGTGTCAATTTCAGAGCCCCATTATTTGGTATCCCCCTGAAGGTTATCGGACTATCTACAAATTGCCTGAAGGAGAGGAAGGGCTAGCCTTTGGACTCCTAGCTCAACATCATGGTTTTAGACCAATTTTCGATGCTCCCTCTCCAGCCTACTCTTTACCTCCATTGCATAAGAACTACTTAATTTTCATGAGAACATGAAACAAGGTAAGCATGGGAGTATGTTGAGTTACAAAATGGGTATGTATTTACTCTTAATTCCATCACCTTTTTCCTCTTTTCTTATCTCTTTCATATCTTAATACACTAACATATTGATGGATTATGATAAGAAACGGATGAACTATTCTCAGTTAAGATTTAGCCATCGTAACTAACTTTTACTCTTCATTATCCAGAAAAACGACAAAAGGAACAGTTGTTGTTCCCTAGCAATGGAACAACATAAACCAACAAAGGAAGAATGGAACGCATCTGTTGTGGATATATCGGAGGGCGAATTAGGAGGATCAGAGGTAAATATGAAGAGTGTCTAAAGATAGGATTCAGTTGCGAATCCCTCAAGATTGGGAGATCCTGAGGGATCGTATTTATCTTTTACCTCTATCTAACTATAAAAGCAAAAGATTGTAGGAGGAAAGGGGATGAATCTCTGTTATTTCAAATTGTAATTTTAATTTACATACTCGTGCTACTGGAGAGCACAACCATATTGTAATGCTACTTAAGTTCAATGATTAATATATAATTGACATTATTGTTCATTCATATTCTTTGAAGTATCTCAGCAATCTTCGCTGGTGGCTAAGGTCTCAGCCTCTGGTGGATTAAATTTCTTCCTTGTGTTATATATTTTTGATTATCGCAAGTTTGATTGGTTTGATAATTTCCCATTTTCTGTCAGTTTATCATATTCACTATTTACCGCTTTACTGTATTGAAGTAGTACATTTTCTTTACATATTTTACAGCACTGTCACTTGATTCCATTTATGTTAATTGCAGATTCAATTATTTAGGTACTGAATCATATTTATTTAATTAGCTGTAAGAGTTTTGTTATCGCTATTTAGCTCTCATATTGACATCATTTCCATTTGGATTGCTTCGTGGAGATTGAGTATGATTTAGATTGAATCAGCTAAGAAGATGTTGGTTATTGCTACCATGCTCTTGGATGATACTATTGTTAATTTAATTGCTTGTGTGAGATTTGATTATGATTTCGATAGAGGATTGAGTCTTGAAGCTTAGATGTCATATTTCCTTTAATAATTGCAATTTGAGTTTTATAAATGCATCCATTTACTCTTGTATCAAAGGTTTATACTTCATTTTAATAAACGTTACTCTCTGGATTCATAGCATGCACATATTGTGTACACTCTTGGAATAAAAGGACTTGCTCGGTTTGATGATTAATGTGGGGCAATTAGGAGTTTTAAAAGACACCTTTTATCAACCAACACCAACAAGTTGGACAATACCCTGACGGAGTCACGTGGGAACAAAAACATTTCTCCACTACCCCACTGGAATTTCCTACTTCACCTCTCTGCGTAGGAAGCCTTTCTCTTCTTTTTCCTTTGTTATTTTTTAAGGAGAACTATGCATAAGCACTTATTTACTTTTGGGGAAGAAGAGGGATCCCGACTTATTGAGAGAAAAAGAGGTTGTTCCATCAGAGAAGCATGTAAAGACTTTTGATTCGGGTTTTCTTGTTTAAAATTTTCCCCTTCTGCATTTCTACTAGGTGGATAAGTTTGAACACAATAGAGAAAAAAACTAAGTGTAAGTATGAAGTTTCCGAGACTAGACATAGGTTCATGGTTTGACAAAAACTCTCCTTACAAGTGGAGAATATTTTATGTCAAGACTTCATGAGCCAAATTTACAACCAAAGACAAAGAAGAGAGGCACACGGCTAGCCAAGGGTTGCAATGTCACAAGAGACTTTGAAGTTCAACCACATACAAATTTAGAATCCAGGATTAAGGTCTAGGCACGACACTTATTCGCATAGTGGAAACACATGGAAAATTGGAAAAGGAAGGAGAAAAAGAAAAAGAAACAAGACACAGAACCAAGAAACCAAAATCGAAATACAAGACAACAAAATGACTAAAGCGACATGACGTAAACCGAAACAATAAAACCATAACAAACAATTGAGGATGAGTCAAAGATTACTGCAAGGAAAGGAAAACTAAGATGCAGCTCATCCTACTCCTATCCTGAAAGCTAGACGGTTGGGGTTAGATGTAATGAAATTTCTAGTGAAGCCACTGTAGTCATTTCTGCCCTGCATTCACAAAGATACAAATGATTAGAACAGATAAAAAGTGATGTGCAACAAAAAATAGAGAAACTTGAAAATTTTCTGATCGAAAGGAAATTATTTCCTATGGGAAGAAAGACGTGTCACAACCACTACTTTTACCCAATGCACATGCTTACCTCTTTGATGAATAGTTCTTTTCAACAAACCTTAGAAGGCTCTTGTAGGTGCATCCTTGTCTGCACCAAGCTTCTTAGCAAGCGTGAGGAAGGATTGAAACTTGTTGCCTATAACAAACCTTTCCAAGTAAGATTGTTCTTGCCATTCAGTGATTGGAACGTAAATTTCATAACGGTTGTCTTGAAAGCCTCCTAATATTTGAAAAGATGAATTTTTTATTCACAAAGGAGGATCACGATGGGAATCTTGTAAATAAAAATAGATCTAATCATCCTTGGCCGGTCATGATAAAACAACAAGGACTTTCCATAACCATCAGCAAAGGTCAAAATGGCTCACCTGGTTGACAGAAATCTAAAGAGTGAGATGTTAAGCAATGAATATCACAGAGTGTGAAGCTACTATCATCAGATGTGCTAATGGCAAAATGATAAGATGAATCATAGACACCCAAGATAGAGAAATGGTCATATGAGCTAGTTGAGACGTCAGATTCTAGATTCATAATGAACTAAGAAAAATCCATTGGAACAATCGTATGAATGCTCCAAACAATAGAACAAAGTTCATTGTGAGCTAGATATGATAGACATATTTACAGTTCAAGGTTTGTAAGAAGGCTGAGGAGCTAACCGCAAAGAGTGAAACTCGATAAGTATGATTGTGGGCAAAGATAGTCTTTGAGATGATCAACTTCACGATTCCATAACTTCATGAGAGATGAACATTTCAAACGTGAGTCTGATGTAAGAGATTTGCATGAAGATGAATGACTTGTAATAGATTCATGAATTCGGTCATATGTGAAAATTTGAAAATTTGAAAGGTCACACCAAAAATACAAAATATTTCTTGCACGACGATCCACACCAAATGAAAACATGTATATATATCGATTTTACATGAGAAACCAAATATGATTTGATTCAGGGGCTTTCAAGAGCCACGAAGTCATAACATAACCATCAATGGGCGTTGAAGTGCCTTGACTCCCTCACATGTCCCAGGACTTCCGAGAACTGTAGAATCACATTTTGAAACTTGAACAAGATCGTGCATGGCTTGAGGGTGGTTGTTGTTGCTAATTCCAAAAATTCTATTTGGGAAGCAACCATCTCTCTCACATATTTCAGTAGATATTTTAGTTGTTGTAGGTGAAACCACCCTAGGGCTTTGGGTTGAGAACCCCAACAAAGGAGAAGGAAAACCAGAACAAGAAATGCTCAAGAAATCAACCAAAATGCTTATTTTACTAAACTGTGTAGGAGTTTCCTTACCCAAATGTCCTTTGTTTGGGTAGATCTAGCAAGGTGAAAACCCTCAGCTTCTCCTGATGTTCTTGAAGCCTGAAAATTATTCAAATGGAACATATACAGCAGTAGAAACATAGATCATGTTCATGATATTAATTTTAAATCATATAAATGAATGACTAATTATACATCAATATAAGATTCATAAATGAATTACAACATAACTTGATGCATAAACATATTTAATATCAGAAACAAAACAACATTCCTTTTATTGAAGTTAGCTACAAGTAAAGTGGAGAAAAATGAATTGAGTCCTTCTCCAACTCCAAGAAGAACTGTCCTCTGGATCCATCCTTTCTCGACCATCAACAATATTCCTCCATCACCAATACAAGGATATCTCAAGCAAGATGAAGGATATCTATAACAAGGAAACAAGGGTTTCCTGAAGCTTTGGGGAGTGCAGGAGACACAGGGATTCGTCAAAATTGATAAGGGATAATCTCACTATAGTATCAATATCTCATATATCCTCCCTTAAGGCCTTCCCATGGAGGTTTATTTATACTTTTCCAAATTAGTTTTTTTAGTTGGGAAACAGTTGGGCCATGGCCAATAAGAGGTGAGTAATAGGTAAAACCCATGAACTCCACCCGAAATTAAGGAAATATAATTTTTTTTAAGAGTTTTAACATATGTACAATGGTTGTATATATTGTGAGCCACATGTACATGCTTTTATCATAGGGAAAAGTACCATATAGAGAATAAAACACATTTTTATCTTTATTTTAGACCAAGTCTAGAAGGAAGGGTTGCCCTAGGCCATAATTAGAGCATCAGATCTACTGAGAGTGGTAAATGGTGTTATAACAGATGCTGTGGAGTATCAAGGAAGGTATATTTCAATGGTTATTTTAGTATCTTTTCATTAGAACTTAAAAGCCTTTTGCATTAGAAATTTAGAGGATTTATAACGAAACACGAGAGATTAATGGGAAACACTGATAATTGTCATTTCTATGTGCAGGAGGGTGGAAAAATGGAAGGTGGCCATTCCATAGGTAAAGACAAGAATGAGCTAATTGTTGTCCCTTTGACGGGAGACCGCAAGCAAACCAGATCAAAATGGATCAACCCAGGGAAGGAAGCGGAGATACCAGCACGGAGCAGAAAAGGAAAGAAGTGACGCAGTATTAACAATTCTACAAATCCCTCAAGATATTAAATCCTGATGGATCAATATTTTCTCTATTTTCTGTATCTAGATATCTCTTCCATCTTCCTTATATAAGGGATAACATTGTTGGCTAGAAGGGGACGGTTTTTTATGTAATTTCTTTTAAAGAAGATCGAGACTATGACCTTTATGTTCTGTTGAAGACTTGAGTTCCTGTAACTTTATTTCATGCATTAATACAGACTTGGTTACTCTTTTATCTTTGAGCCTGGATCAATCTTAAGTGGTGTACCCTTGGAGGCTAAGGGCCCGGCCCTGGAGGACACTTGTTCTTATATCATTACGCATGGTTTTTGTGTGGTTTGTTCATAGACGTAATCTGGTAATCTGCTATGTTTTAAGAACATTATATTACATGCTCTGTTATGGTCAATTCGTTTCATGTTCCTGTAAACCAAAGCTTTATAATGATGTTGTGTCATGTTACCAATCCTTTAAGTGTTGATTAATCTCTACAGGATACCATCACTCCATTACATATTTCATTACGATTGTGTTTAGCATTATAACAGTTATCTTGAAAGGTCTGATTTCATATGATCATTGAATGTTACTATTTTCAGTTCGAGATGCAATCGTATGCATTTATTTAGATCAATAACAGAGCCAGATTAAGCACGGTGTGTTTCTAAGGTTGTAATCGGTAGTGTTGTTCCATAGCATGGGTACATCTTTTAAGACTGAAGTATTGATGTTTTGATTGGAGTAATTAAACAGAATTACAGCTTGAGGAACTTGGTTACTGCTTATTTCAATTGCTGTTCCATTTCTGAATTGTTGTTCCATTTCTGAATTGTTGTTCTATTTTTTAATTACTGTTCCATTTATTTGTTGTTCCATTTTAATTGTTGTTCCATTTCAGTTGTTGTTCCATTTCCAAATTGCTAATTTGTTGTTTCTGAAGGACAGTCTCAGGCTGTAGTGAGCATCAGCATCTACTATTTGGCTCCCAAACCTCTGATCTGCTCCCATCAACTATGAAAGGGATGGGTTATTACTATCGAACCCTTGGCTGATGTGTTGTTCTATTTCATTGCTATTTCCTTTACTTGTCGTTTCATTTATATTCATTAAGGACGATCTCAGGCTGTAGTGAGTCCCAACATCTGCTTCCTAGCTCCTAGACCTCGGATTTGTTCTCATCAGTTATGAAAAGGATGGGTTATTGCTACCGAACCTTTGCCTGATGCAATGCTTGGTGTGATTTAGCCTTTTGAAGTAGTTAAGTTGTAGATTCGCATTAATTTACTTTTGTAGTTTCAATCAGATGTACTACGAGCATTACTCTAACAAGTGCTAAGCCTCAGACTGAGACACTCTTTGAAATAACCAGAAGTTCTCGGATTGACATATTAATGTGAGGTAACTAGAGGTGAAAGAGACCCTTTTTATAGCTCTACATTTTGGCGCCGTTGCCGGGGAAAGAGTGTAGCCATTTATTTTTTCAGAGTAGTGTACGAACCTGCTAGGGAAGAATTTGGTTTTGAAAATGGAAGGTAAGAACCTACGTGTGGAGCATGTAAAAGCCCTGCTCCTTTGCCCGCTTTCCTGCAGATTCGCTACTATCTGCTTAAGAAAGATTTAGTAGTTAAATTGAGTGCATGACTAAGCAGAAAAAGCCGGAGAAAAATCCCAAACCTTTACCAAAACCAGAAAAAGATAAGGGGTCGGTGACCCTTGGTCGATCAACATTCATAGACGAAATATATAAGAAAGCCGAATCTCAGCCTTCAATAGGACCCAGGAAAGTTACTTCCAAACAGCCTACTAGTTCCCTTCAGGCCACAGGTTCACCATCTGTAGCCTTCGCTGAGGTGCATAGTCAAACTGACGAACAGGAATTTCAAGAAATTGAAAATTCTATTCTTGAACAACTGCAATAAGGGAATTTCAGTAATCTTTGTGAAGGAGAAGGGGAAACGGGGGAGACTGGGGAGCCAAGATCTCCTCCTAGGATAACTCAGCCATTGAATGGCCCTGACGAAGGGAGCACGGTAAAAATTATTATTGAAGAAACCCTATCCCCTCAGATAGAAATCCTGGATAGAGTAAGTGTTATTAAAATTGTTCCTGTTAAAAACATTCTGCCTCAACATAGGAATACCCTCTTAGATATTCCTGAAGTTTATTGGCATATATTTGACTCGATGGCTCAAAATCCGCCAAACACCCAAACCTCTACGTTACAATACCTCATAGTGGATTCCGCAGCAAATGTCCCTATGAAAGCAATTCCCCTTCAACACATCCCTACATTTCACGGACTTACATCAGAGGACCCAGATGCTTTTTTATTTGAATTTGATGTGCTATGCAGGGGATATGATTACACCACTGACCCACATAAACTAAAATTGTTCCCCTCTACTCTGAAAGGGGCTGCTCTAAGATGGTTTATCGGATTAGGTGGTGGAGTTATAAATAACTGGTAACAAATGAAAGAATATTTTTTGAAAAAATATCAAGACTACTGCAAGTCTAGAGAACTAAAAGATGAAATATTTCAGATGATAGGTAGACCAAGCGAAACATTAGAAGAATATGTAGAACGTTTCCAGTATAATCTACAAAGATCTCCCTATGCATCGCTGCCCTTGCCTGATAACGTGTTGAAAACAGAATTAATAAGGGGCATGAAAGGATAATGGATTGAAATATTAAACATTATGGGGAAAGGGCATATTTATCAGGAACGTTTTGCTGACATAATTGATCTATGTATCAGGAGTTCAAGAGGCAGTACACGAATCAAACCAGCAAAACATGATCGATTTGTACGGGAAAACAAAATTTCATTAGAAGGAGTAACATGTGTGGAAATTGGAAATTTATTTGAAAATTTTAAAACTGATATACTAGGAACACTGACTACACAATTGGATGTTTTGTAGGCCAAGCAGAAACAAATGGAGGCAGAACAGAATTTGGCAATCTTCTACCCCAGGTGCAGGAAGAAGCATAGCCATAAGGAGTGTCCACTAGATATAGTTTAGACTTGCGCCATCTGTACAAGGGATCAATCTACAGAAAGTTGCATGTCATTATCTGGACTGAAAGCGGTATATAAGGAAGCAGAAGAAGAACTAGAGGCAGTATATCTGCTCAACTAGCGTCGGCAGTGGCAACCGTGACAAACTGGTATGTTTTCAGACACGGCTTCTTCTTCTCAGTATCCCCAGTATAATTCTCAACAGCATAATACATGGCAAAGTCAGTTTCAACCCCCATTTCCAAACTGGTCATCACAATCGTATCCTTCTGCAAACCCGTGGCTAAATCAGACAAGCCAGCCTAGTTGGTCGAATCCTCCTTATCCCTCACCATACTGCCAAATCAACCCATACCCACCACAATGGACACCCCCCACTTCACAAAGCTCAGCCTGGCAGTCTAACTAGCAGAGACCAACACAGCAGCGAGTAGGAAATATTCCTTTCCCTCAACCTACAATGCCAGCTTTACAGCAAAACCCCCAATCTAATCTGAGACCCCAACTCCCAGCCCAGCCTAATCCCAATCCAAATAACAGACCGGTCCAAGCACTCCAAATTTTAGAAACACTAGAAGAAGGACCCGATCTGAGGGAGTGCAATGATCTTCAGCTAAGATCTGGGCGTATTATCCAAACAGAGGGAAATAAAACAGTTCAGATTGAAGATCAGCTACCTAGAGAACATATATCACAAGAAGAAGATGTAAATAGACAACAAACTCAGAATCAAGTAACTACATCCTCTCCCCCGTTCCCAGAACATTTAGTCATACCTCGACCTATACAACAACCTAATTTCGACATTCTGGGAGAATTACAAAACTTGTACATAAAAATTCCATTCCTTCAGGCCATTCAAGACATCCAGATATATGCTAAAACTATTAAAGAATTGTGCATAAAAATACCGAGAAGGAATACAATAGATAATCCAAGAGTTCAAGTAGTCGGTACTTTATGTGACTTATTATCAGGAAAATAAACACCTATTAAGTATGAAGACCCATGAAACCCAATAGTAACTGTTCAGATTTATGGCCAAACCTTAACCAATGCCCTAGTTGATCTTGGAGCTGCAATCAATATATTGACAACTGCTACTTGCCAAAATCTAGGTATTACATCTGCAAAAACCACTTCAACTTTGCTAGAATTGGCTGATCGGTCTATGGTTAGGCCAGAAGGCATACTACATGATGTCATGGTCTCGGTTGACTCTTGGGAATACCCAGCTGATTTTATGGTAATAAACCCAAAAAGCTGACTTGATGGACATCCATTGATCTTAGGAAGACCTTGGCTCACTACCGTTGATGCCTATATCGGCTGTCGGCAAGGGAACATGATCATAACCAAGGGGGTGGATATCAAGAATTTAGTACCATATCCCCCAGCGCAGCCAAGCATCATAATAGTTAAAACTAATAGGCACCCTGTATCATATCTTACTGACAACATTAGATCTCCATTAGCTATACAAGAAGCACTGGAGTTCAAAGACCAAACAGAAGATGATGCCATTAGCAATTTTATTTGTCAAACTGAACTCACATCTTGTACCCAGTGTAATATGATAAAAGTAGCATTTGATGACAAAGTAGAAGAGGAACCTCTGAAAGATGTGCATGATCACGCAATCCCTGTCACTTCAGTTGCACAAAGTAAAATTGTGGAAATTGAACCTAGAAAGACCTTAAACATTAACGCTGACCTTACACCTGAACAAGAAACAAAACTCATCCATATCTTGAGATAATAGAAAGAAGCATTTGCATGGGATTACCCTGATATGAAAGGAATTGATCTTCAATTGTGTACACACCACATCTACATAGAAAATGATTTAAGACCTGTTAGATAGCCTCAGAGAAGACTAAACCCTCATCTAAAAGAAGTAGTAAAAGCTGAGCTCCATAAACTTTTAGATGTTAACTTCATCTACCCTATCTCTGATAGTAAATGGGTCTCCCCACTTGTGGTGGTACTGAAAAAGAATGGGAAATGGAGAATCTGCGTAGACTACAGGGAGCTAAATAAGGCAACATAGAAAGATCACTTTCCTCTCCCATTCATGGATCAAGTATTGGACACTTTGGCAGGGAAGAAATTCTTTTCGTTACTTGATGGCTTCAGTGGGTATAACCAAATACAGATTGCCCCTGAAGATCAGCACAAAACTACTTTTACTTGTCCTTGGGGAACATTCACCTATCGAGTTTTACCTTTTGGTTTATGTAATGCCCCTGCCGCATTCCAAAGGGCTATCCCTAGCATTTTTGCAGATCTAATAAATGAAGGGCTGGAAGTATATATGGATGATTTTACTCCATATGGGGATGAGTTTGATCCAGCAGTGGAGACATTAGAAAAAGTCCTACAACATTGCATAGCTACCAGGCTCTGTTTAATCCATCAAAAATGCTACATGATGATGACGGAAGGACTTATTTTGGGAGACTATATTTCAGCAGCTGGCATTCAGGTAGACCCAACCAAAATCCAAATACTTTTGCTTATTCCTACTCCTACTACTCAAATAGAGGTACGTAGCTTTCTTGGATTCTCTGGTTATTACAGAAGATTTATAGAACATTATTCATGCATTGTTGCACCATTTTATGCACTAACTGGTAATATTGACTTCGTTTGGACAGAAAAATGTGAACGTGCTTTCAATGATCTGAAGAAGCGCGTATCTACAATACCAGTTCTTCAAGGACCAAATTGGGATTTTCCATTCCAGATATCATCTGATGCCTCAGATACAGCCATTGGAGCGGTCCTTGGACAGGAGGAGGATATAAAACCATATGTAATTTATTACATTAGAAAAATCAATCCCCTACTGAATTAAATTATATTGTCACTGAAAAAGAATTTCTAGCTATTATACATGCTGTCAATAAATTCAGACATTACATCATTGGATATCCTGTTATCTTGTACATAGATCATTCTGCTATAAAATACTTAGCAAAAAAGCCTATTACAAATGGTAGAATAACTAAATGGTTGATTTTATTGTAGGAATTTGATATTACAATCAAGGATCAACCCGGGAAAGAAAACCCAGTAGCTGATTTCCTCTCAAGAATGCCAAAACCAGTCGATGCAGCAGCAGTTGAAGATCAGTTTCCGGATGAGCATCTCTTTGTTGTTGTTGTTCAAACACCCTGGTATGCCAACGTCACCAATTACCTAGCAGTAGGTAAGTTACCAAAGCATCTAACCCCTAATGACCGGAAACAGATTGTCCGGCGAAGTACCAGATTTTCCTGGATTGGGAGCTATTTGTTTCACACAGGGGCAGACATGCAAATCAGGAGATGCGTTTGACAAGATGAAAATTTTTGATATATTGAAAGCATGTCATGATCAACCATGTGGTGGACATTTCACTGATCGCAGGACTCCACATAAAGTATTACACACAAGGTATTATTGGTCCACAATTTTTAAAGATGTAAAGAAATTTGTCCAAGCATGTGATAGTTGCTAGAGAGCAGGATGCCCTAGTCACTCGGATGAGATGCCTCTGACACCACAGTTAGTCATCGAACCATTTGAGTGTTGGGCTCTTGATTTCGTGGGACCAATCAACACACCATCAAACCAAAAAAAATACATTTTGGTGGCAACAGAATATGTCACCAAGTGGGTTGAAGCAGAGGCCTTGCCCAGAGCTACAAAAGGATCTGTTATACAATTCCTGCTCCATCTATTTGTGCGCTATGGCTTCCCTAGAGAGATAATTACAGATGGAGGGCCGCATTTTGTTGGGAACAGAATAGCTGCAACACTCAACAATTATCATGTTCAACATAAAATTACCACCCCATATCACCCGCAGGCAAATGGGCAAGTAGAAAGCAGCAACAAAATAATAGAAAGGATTCTAACAAAAACAGTTGCATCACATAGATGCGACTGGGCTGCCAGACTACCAGAAGCGTTGTGGGCTTATAGAACAACATGGAGAAGCACCACTGGTCACTCACCTTACCAGCTAATGTTCGAAAAACAACCTATC
>APFE030475198.1:128637-140752 GCA_000404065.3 Pinus taeda | reverse complement strand
TTCCTTTTTCAAAAAGAACAACACTTGTGTGTTTTTGCTGTTTCCAAAAGGAACAACACTGTTTGAATTCTTCCGATCTTTTTCCAAAGGAATGACACTTTTTTGATTTTGTTGTTCCTTTTCAAAAGAAACAGCGCCGTTCATTTCCACTATTCCTTTCTCCAAACGAACAACACCTGTAAACTGTTGTTGTGCCCTTCTGTGAAAAGAGCACTACTCATATGATTTTGAAACAACTTCTTTCTTCTTAAGGATGCTTAATGCTAATGTTCTTCCGAGTCTTTTGGGAATACAACTATGCACTTATGTGATGGAAACAAAAACACAGCATACGGAAATCAGTAAATCATAAATCGCTATCCCTATAAGAAACTGCCCTGAATTGGTGAAAGGATGAAGGAAAAGATATGCTTATTTATCATATTTTGTTGCCACTGTTCTACTAACTCCGTTATGATTGGTTATCTGTATCATGATGGTTCTTTTTTTAACCTACTTTGATTATCATTTGGCAATAAGATCAAAGGGTCTATACCTTTCTATTGGGATATTAAGACTTCTTCCACCATTCCTACTCTTAAGGAGTGTTGAACCACCCTTTGTGTATAAACAGGAAAGGCTCTCTATTTAAAAGAAGAAGAAAAAAGAAGGAAGAAAAACAGGGATTCTAAAAATTGTCAAATTGCAAGATAGGAAGTTTCATCACGAGCTAGCCTACCATGATCATCAGGATGGAAGCGAAGTGGCATTCCCACTAGGGCCACCACACCTGGGAAATGGTCCAAAAGGTATATCAAACAAATAACCCTTGGAACAGGAGGTCTCATCACGAGCCGGACTACCCACTATTCGCTCCTCCCTCGTGAATGGCATTATGATTAACTGGTCACCAAGCCAGCATAGTGGCCTATAGTTTGACATTATACAGCGCTTCTTTGCATACACAAAGGACTATGGTTCCCCGGGTGAAATAAACAACTCTGCCAAGGTTATGGACACTTGTCGGCAGGAGAGCTTTGTTAATGGTATTGAAGTCGTACTTTTACACCAATAAGTAAGGAGATTATATCCTCTTGTTTCTTATGACGTGATAATTAATTATATAATTACTCAACCACATAGCACATGACTATCTATTATCGCCAATCATTACGGAGCTAGTGACAGTGACTACATGAGACTCGTTATTTATGGCAAATGTCTTATCCCCGAACTTCCATCAACTCACCGCAGTCCCTTACGTATTAAAAGCGATCTAACTTTCTACCTCGATTTCAGTAATAGGCTGTTTTTGTGGACATGGCATATTTTCATAAGTTGTTCCATAAATGCCTCATGGCAGAATAGACGTTGCTCCTTTATTTGATGGCTGGGACAGCCTATCACATTGCAGGGGGGGAGGCAACCTCATCATTCCCCAGAGCATGCGTCAGTCCATTATTCGAGGAAATTTTGTATTCGAGCACAGCACGACTCAACGGTATAATCATTTTCTATTTTTGTTTTCTTCTGCATGAGTTGCTATTCGAAGTTTTTTTCCCATTGCATGCGCCATTGCATTTGAATTTGAACGAGGAATACGCCACCAGCTTCTCTACATTTCAACGAAGAGTTGTTGTTCCTTTGAGAATTTGCAGTGAAACTATGTGAGGAAGGTCAGTCCGCCGAGAACCGCAAACATTAATTGTTTCAGCTGCAGTCCGAAGAATCCTGAAGAGAGCAGGATGGTTGACCTATTTCAACCACCTGAAGGAGTCTAATGAAACAATAGCGAAAGAATTTTTACAAAACATACAGGAAGAATACTCCACAGTAAGAGGAAGGTGAATTGCAGTCACTGACGACATAATAGCAAGAGTCACGGGACTACCGGCCACGGGACCAGTATGGAAAATAAAGAAGGAAAGGCTGTAGAATATTTTGGAAATCTTTCAGGACAAGGGCCAAAGTTTGACAGTTCGAGGAAAGGGGGTGCTATAAGCAACGCTAGGAGAGCCATGGGTGGAATTGGCAAAAATCATCCAGAGCTACGTCACCTGTGAGGGAAAAAAAGACGTGGTAAGACCACGACATCTTAAACTCCTAGCTATCTTAAAACAAAAATGTTCTGTGAATTTACCTACATTGTTAAATTCACTATTGCATGATGTGGCACGAAGTATGAAAAGGGCACAACACGTAGAATCTATGGTTAGCCACCACAGGTTAATTCGGTTGATAGTGAATTATAGTCTCACCCAGCAGCAGAGCAGCTGGGAAGAACTGATTGCTATTATCAATAAAGGGACAGCCACATCTGGATGCCTGAAAAAACGAAAACGAGTTGATAGCACACCCCAACGTTCAGAGAAACGAAAGCAGGACGCTTGCATAGAAGTGCAAGCTGAAAAACAACATGAAAAAAAACCTGAAAAACAACCTGAAAAACGACCCGAAAAGTGGAAACATGACGCTGGTACATCTGAATGACCAGAAAAATGTAGAAAGTCGGCAAGGCTCGCAGGGTTACATGGAGGGCTGGAGAAGCCCCAGGAAGGCACGATCCAAGCAATAGAAGTTGAATATGATTAGTCTGCACAAACAGAAACAGAGGGAGAAAGCAATGAGGAAGTAGAACAGACTGTACAGACAGAGATAGAGGAAGAAAACAATGAGGAAACAGAGTAGTCTGCAGAAACAGAGACAGAAGAAGAAGACGTCGAGGGGGAAGAATAGTCTACAGAAACAGAAACGGAAGAAGAAGACGTCAAGGGAGAAGAGCAGTCTGCAGAGGCATAAACAGAAGAAGAAGAAGATGAGGCAGAACAATCTGCAGGCAGAGAAGAAGAATAGGATGAGCACACTGAAGAGGAAGGAGACGAGAAGAAAGAAGTTGAGCAGTTTGAGCAGGAGGAAGGAATGGAACAGTAGAAAGGAAGCCCATTACAAGACCCGTTAGGGGAATATGAATTGGCCAACATTTTGGCTAATAGGGGCGAATATGGCCAACCCCTGAGTCCATCTAACCTCCAGGCCATAGAGAAAACCCAGGAGAAAGACCCGCCCGAGGAATTGCATGCAGAAGAGGCAAAACTAGAAAATTCACCCGTCCATAATGAGAAGATAACAGAAAATGTTGATCAGGAACAGCTTGCTCCTAGTCAGAAGGCACCAGAGGAAAGTCCAGAGGAAATAAGGGCAGAAGAGGAATCATCCCAAGAAATAACAGAGCCAAGAAAGGTTCTTACCTCGGAATAACCACCTCAGGGAGAAAATCAGGAAGCTAGTCACAGTCCAACCCATAGCGAACAACCTGCTGTTATTTCTGAAGAGTTGATGGAAATAAGGGAATTACAAAAGAAAAAGCGGACATTGTTAAACATAATAGTCAGGCTTCGCCAGCAGATTAGGATTCTAAAATCGAGGCAAAGGGTGAAAGGGACTTCAGGAAGAAAAGGTTTGGTTACATCAATAAGATCCCTTAAGAGCAAGAGGCGGAGGACCAAAAGCCGACCCACTTCTCAAAACCCTGACAGAAGCCAAACTATTGTTCCAAATGAAGCTAAAGAACAAACTGTTGTTCCAATTGCAGCAGAAGAGCAGACTTTTGTTCCATTTGAAAAGGAACAACAGTGGGCTGGAGTTCATGTTAAAATTGAAAAAGATGATAAGATGGTTCAGACGGAGGCATCACCTTCGTGAGTAATAAGGGTTATGAACTCAAAGCAGCGCAATAAGAAAGTTCAAGTAAAGCTCCCAGCCTCCATGGATGCATGGAAGAAGGACTCGAAAACAAGAACCCTTCACCAACATTTGAAGCAGGCCCAACAAGAAGCAGAAAAGCTCAGGGAGCAAACAGTCCCCCAAGAAAAATATGAAGAATTACAGCAGTAGCTAAGGAACATCAACCTGTCTGAAAGCCAAGATTTCAAAGGATGGCGAAAGGAACAAGAGAAAGTTACCAAGGTAACCCGTAGATTAGATGTATTTATTAAACAAATGGATACCTTGTGTGCTCTATACAATGATGTCCTAGCATGTAGAGCCCCTGCGAAGAACTATGCCCTATTTCTAATGGGAAGGTACTTACAATTGAAAATAAAGGTTGTTAAGGCAGGTGCTCCCATAGAAATTAACACTATAAATGATTTTATAAATTTTTGTAAACATTATGGGGTAAGAGTTCAAAGGTTATTGTGTCAATTTTACTTGCATAACCTTGTACTAGAACAAGAGACCGAGCTGAACCCTGGCTCTTTTCTTGGGGATATTCAATTGCAAGCATTTATTTCATTTGCAATCAATTAGATTAAATGGCTTAAAGCCTACAATTCTTTTCAAGGACAAGAAAACGGATTAGACCTATGGGTAAGAGCTAAGCCTAGGGACCCAGAGCAGTTATGGAACAAACATAGAAATCTCATGACGACTACAGGAGTGATTGAAGCATTAGGACCCATGCATGAAACAATCATTCGGCAGGGGCTTGAATTCTTTTCCTCCATTAAAGACCCTGTCGTTGAAGTAGCTAAATTTCGATATCGAGTATCTAATCCGAACATTCAGCTCAGAGAGCCATTTAAGTATGAGAATTTTAAGCTTGCTGCTAACCGATTCCCCCACTATGGTGAAATTGTTTTAAGGGCAGGGCCATCCTGGTTAGGATATAGGTTCTGGAGTCCAATCATTTGGCATCCTGCACCCAGATACCAATCCTTGTATGAGATGCCCGAGGACTAGACAAGCCATTTCTTTGATCATCTAATTTCACATCATTGATGTAGGCCCCCACACGAGATTCCATCTCCAGCCTACTCCCTCACTGCTTTGCATGTCAACTACAATGTTTTCATAAGGCCATGAAAAAGGGTAAGCTGGGGGGTGTGTCGAGTATCAAGGAAGGTATGTTTCGATGGTTATTTTAGTATCTTTTCATTAGAACTTAAAAGCCTTTTGCATTAGAAATTTAGAGGATTTATAACGAAACACGAGAGATTAATGGGAAACACTGATAATTGTCATTTCTATGTGCAGGAGGGTGGAAAAATGGAAGGTGGCCATTCCAAAGGTAATTACAAAAATGAGCTAACTGTTGTCCCTTTGACGAGAGACCGCAAGCAAACCAGATCAAAATGGATCAACCTAGGGAAGGAAGCGGAGATATCAGCACGGAGCAGAAAAGGAAAGAAGTGACACAGTATTAATGATTCTGCGAATCCCTCAGGATCTTAGATCCTGAGGGATCGATATTTTATCTATTTTCTGTATCTAGATATCTTCGCCATCTTCCTTATATAAGGGATAGCACTGTTGGCTAGAAGGGGACGGTTTTTATGTAATTTCTTTTAAAGAAGATCGAGACTATGACCTTTATGTTCTGTTGAAGACTTGAGTTCCTGTAACTTTATTTCATGCATTAATACAGACTTGGTTACTCTTTTATCTTTGAGGCTGGATCAATCTTAAGCGGTGTACCCCTAGAGGCTAAGGGCCTGGCCCTGGAGGACACTTTCTCTTGTACCATTACGCGTGGTTTCTGTGTGGTTTGTTCATAGACGTAATTTGGTAATCTGTTGTCTTTTAAGAACATTATATTACATGCTCTGTTATGGTTAATTTGTTTCATGTTCCTGTAAACCAAAGCTTTATATCGACGCTGTGTCATGTTACCAATCCTTTAAGTGTTGATTAATCTCTACAGGATATTGTCACTCCATTATAGAATTCATTACGATTGTGTTTAGCATTATAACAGTTATCTTGAAAGGTCTGATTTCATATGATCATTGAATGTTACTGTTTTCAGCTCAAGATGCAATCGTATGCGTTTATTTAGATCAATAACAGAGGCAGATTAAGCACGGTGTGTTTCTAAGGTTGTAATCGGTAGTGTTGTTCCATAGCATGGGTACATCTTTTAAGACTGAAGGATAGATGTTTTGATTGGAGTAATTAAATAGAATTACAGCTTGAGGAACTTCGTTACTGCTTATTTCAATTGTTGTTCCATTTCTGAATTGTTGTTCCATTTCTGAATTTCTGTTCCATTTCTGAATTGTTGTTCCATTTTTGAATTGTTGTTCCATTTATTTGTTGTTCCATTTATTTGCTGTTCCATTTTAATTGTTGTTCCATTTTAGTTGTTGTTGGATTTCCAGATTGCTAATTTGCTATTTCTTAAGGACAGTCCCAAGTTGTAGTGAGCATCAACATCTACTATTTGGCTCCCAAACATCTGATCTACTCCCATCAACTATGGAAGGGATGGGTTATTGCTACCAAACCCTTGGCTGATGTGCTGTTCTATTTCATTTCTATTTCCTTTACTTGTCATTTCATTTATATTCATTAAGGACGATCTCAGGCTGTAATGAGTCCCAACATCTGCTTCCTAGCTCCTAGACCTCGGATTTGTTCTCATCAGTTATGAAAAGGATGGGTTATTGCTACCGAACCTTTGGCTGATGCAATGCTTGGTGTGATTTAGCCTTTTGAAGTAGTTAAGTTGTAGATTCGCATTAATTTATTTTTCTAGTTTCAATCAGTTGTAATACAAGCATTACTCTGACAAGTGATAAGCCTTAGACTGAGACACTCTTTGAAATAACCAGACATTCCCGGATTGACATATTAATGTGAGGTAACTAGATGTGAAAGAGACCCTTTTTATAGCTCTACAGATGCCCCCTAATATATGAGGTTAGAAGGGGTAAATGATGGCTGAAATGTATTAAGTATATGGAAGGAATCATGCCGAGATCGAGGAGGAGTTCACCAGAATTCAACCTGCCAAACCATTGAAAAAGATCAGAAAGAAATTATTGTCTGAGGTGGACATACCCATGGTCAGAAAATAGTAAAGCATGTTGGCATGTCAAGTACAAAAGCGGATCCAATATGCATATAAGTATAAAGTAACTGAACATATGTAATGGATCATATGATCATAATCAAGAAAGTACATGTCTAAATATGACATATAAAGAGTTGATCACTGAAGTCAAGAAACTAATCCAAATAGTACCAAGTGAACATGATGGAATAAATGGTAGTACACTGTAACTTGGCTGCCGACATATAATATGTCATTGTAAGGAACTACGACATATAACGTGGATGGTGTCAACTAGTAGAAACATGAGCAACTAACAAGTGAACCAAGACATGCTAATGCAAACTCGAGGTCTTCATTGATCACCATGGTACATTTATACACAATGGGAATGAATGATCTGAAGTCGACCATGTGAGAAATCAATTGATTACTGGTCATTGATGTATATTATTAACAAATGTGAGACTACTCACCAATAATGATGATGAGAGTCAAGGTATCCAGTGAAATCTAACAAGTGCGAATAAATGAATTGTAGTCGAACACTTGAAAGAATCTATCAATCGAACACTTGAAAGAATGAGCTAAAGTCGATGGGAAAAGATCCACTAGAAGGAATGCATTAAGGCATCCTTCATCAATCTAGCATGAGTGTAAACCGTAGGCCAATAATGTGGAAGGAATTAGATGAACAAAGATGTAGTAACCCAATTGAAGCATGTTTCTGATGTACACAAGATGTGGCTAGCACACAATAGAAACCCTTTGAACCAACCAATAATGAAAGATGACACAGAGGCAAGGAATCCACCAATAAGGTCAAATTGAAACCAAGGCACTGCATGAATCCCAATGTGTGATAATGAAAGATGATGTCGAACAGAAGGGAAACTACGTAGTCAAAGACCCATGATACTGATCAATGTTGAGGACAATGTGACCTATCAATAATGAAAATAGGGCTAGGGTGTGGCTTTAGATCTTCCCTCAGAGCCATTTGTTGTAGTCGATAACGACAATACCTGCTAGCAAGAAGTCAATGAAGATGTTCTCAAACCAACATAAGCAAAGGACCAATAAAATTGATGTGATAACGAACATGAAACTGACAACTAGGGATGGCTGACTGAAAAATTGATCAAGAGACACCGCAAAGAGGCCGACTCAGGTTTACTTCCCTTGAACAAAAGGAGGACTCAACTGTGACTACATGGCAGCATATGATAACTTTGTATAAGTTTGTCATGCAAGAGGCATAAGCAAATTCTCCATATGATTGGAAGAGGTAACCAATTGGAGGAGTACTAACTTGATAGCAAGGTTAAGGCTCTCCTAAGTCGAACTAAACCCCACCCCAATGGAGGAAAGACTTTCTTTCGAGTGCTTTATTCAAGGGTGACACAACTGAATCTAGCTACCATCAAATATGGAAATAATGTCTTGTTACCGATATTTTTAGAATATATACTTTTTTTAATATTTTTTTCATGTTTTGACCATCAAAAAATATGTTAATATCACAGAATTGCAGTTGAGGGGTCAGCCTTCAACTCTGCTAGAAGTTAGGGAACAATGTACCACCGCTGTTACAATAGAAATAGCGGCAGTCAACAGTATAGTAGCAGACTGCATGCATCTTTTTTAACAGTGATTCGACATCCTAACCACCCTGCAGGAGGACCCGAATGTAGAGTGCCTAGAGACAGAGGCACACAAGCTACAACAAAATTTTGACGAGGTCAAAGGGACTACGCAGATGGTCACCCTCACCCAGAGGCTTGCACAAATGCAGGAGGCAAAGGTGCTCAAGGAATAGGTTGATGCCACTCGACACAAAGAAGTAGTCTTAAAAGCACGCCTACAGCTATGGATAGATGAGGCTTATACAATCACAGCCTCCATTGAAGGAAAGCTCACGCAACTATAGGTAACTCAGCAGAAGATGCAGGACAACAATTTAGTAGCAGTTACCAAACAACAAGTGGAAGAAGTCTAGCAGGCATCGCTCAGTGTGCTACTGAAGCTGCAGTGATCCAAATGGAGTTGGGAGGTCTTCAGGCTAAGATATTCGCACCTACAGAGTGACTCGAGAATGAGCCATGATGTTTGTTCTTGGGGCGCGTTGGGCACGGGATCCCCCAAGGGAAGTTTTGGGGCGAGAAGCCCATATTTTGGTCCAATTTTGTAATCCAAATGTAAGGACTCCGCATTTATGGTCACGAAGTGCATAGGTGTTAAAGAGTCATAGGATTGCCTGCCCTTATTTTGGAAATTTAATGTGGGCTATAAAAGATCGCGGACCATGGGATTGTATAAATAGAGCTAAGCTCTAAGTAGTTAGAGAAATTGAAGAAAGAATCGGCATATAAGAGAGATCGTTCTGAAGTAAAAGTCCAAGTTTGGGTTGGAGCATAGGTAGAGGCACTATAGCTGAGTTCCCAGAAGCCTAGAAGTTTGTCGCTGAGTGCGCAGACCCCTGCAGCTGAGTGCAGAGGGTGGGTCGAGTCTATAATTGTTCAGAATTATCAATAAAGAGAAGGATTCTATAATTTATGCCTCTTTATTTCCTTTTTATGCATCTCTTATATTGGGAATGAATTTCACTTATAATGATTATATGATGCATGAATGTATGTAAATATGATAGTTAAGAAAATGCAAGTAAGAACATCCATTATGTGAAGCTAACTAAGATCGGTTAATAAGATAAGTAAGACACTTAGCCTAGTTCAGTAGATATCATAGTTCGGTGCCCTAGCAGCACGAAAGTATATTAGCCCCAGGTATCATTTTTCCTTTTGAAATAAACACAATGATCATAGTGACATCTACTATAACCTTGTTCAGACATAAACCTGTCAAATTTTAGATACCACTGCCTTGGAGCCTGTCTTATGCCATACAAGCTCTTCCTCAACCTGCACACTAGTTTCTCCTTCCCTTTTACTTCATATCCTTGTGGCTGCTACATATATATCTCTTCCTCCAAATCCCCATGGATAAAGGTTGTCTTTACATCTTACTACTCAAGATGCAAATATTCAGCTTCTACTAGACTTAAAATAGTTATAGTTGAATTCATTTTGAAAACAGGAGAAAATATCTCATCAAAGTCTATACCCTTTTACTGTGCATACCCCTTCAACACAACTCTAGCTTTATACCTTTTTCTAGGTCCATATTCTTCCTCCAACCTGTAAACCCATTTCTGCAATGTTGTTTTACTTGAAGACAACCTGACTAAGTCCCTAGTCTAGTTATGTGCTAAGGAGTCCATCTCTTCTTTCATGGCTTGCTCCCACTTCTTCCTGGTTTCTACCTGCACAGCTTCTTCATAACATTTTGGTTCACCAAAATCAGTCAACAATACACAATAGAATGAAGGAGAGTATTGTTCAGGGGGTCTACTTATCCTGGTAGATCTTCTAACACCACTTTCATGCATTTGAGGTGCTTGTTGTTGTTGTGGTTGTTGTTGTTGTTCTGGCTATTGATCATTATGACTTTCAAGCACCTTCACTTTTTTTGTGATCTCATCAAGCACTGTGTATTCTTTGTTTTATTATTCATGTTTCATTTCTTGAAGCTTATCTTATACAAAAACTTTTCATTGAATATGACTTCTCTGCTACTAATAATTTTGTGTTTTTCATAATCATGAAAGTGATAACCAAAATCATTAATGCGATATCCAATAAAGATACATTTCTTTGATTTTGCCTCAAGCTTTGTTCTATTTCCTTTATTAATGTGGAGAAAGGCTTCACAACCAAAAGTCTTTAAAAAAGAGAATTTTATCTTTTTACTTGTCTGTGCCTCCTCTTGAATACCACCATCCAAGGAACTTGAAGGCCCTCTATTTATTAGATAAACAATAGTATCTACAACATCTACCCAAAATTGTAAAGGCAATCTTGCATGCAATTTCATGCACCTTGCACACTCCATGATTGTCCTGTTCATAATTTCTAACACACCATTTTCTTGTGGTGTTCTTGGAATTGTCTTCTCTTTGTGAATTTCATTCTCTGAATACTACCTATCAAACTCTTTGCTGCAATATTCACCTTCATTGTCTGATCTGAGACACTTCAACCTTTTTCCTGACTCATTTTCAACCAAAGCTTTCCATTTCTTGAAAGTATCATATACATCAAACTTATTTCGAATACAATAAATCCAGATTTTTCTGGTTGCATCATCAATAAAAGTAACAAAATAACGATAGCCACTAAGAGATGATACCTAAGCAAGTCCCCATACATCTGTATGCACAAGATCTAATTTTTCACTCTTCTTTTCTTTCCCAACTCTAAGTAATCTAACTCTCTTTTGTTTTCCATAAACACAATTCTCACAAAATTTTAAATCAACATGCTTCAAACCTGGAAACAAATTTCTTGAGTAAAGAATCTGCATCCCCTTCTCACTCATGTGCCCAAGCCTATGGTGCCACAATCTCGTATCTTCTCCTGTAGAGGTTAAAGCATTAACAGAATTAGAAATACCATTGCATAAATAGAATGTACCAACCTTTTCTCCTTTTGCTATTACTAAGGATCCTTTAGTGACCTTCCAAATTTTATCTGTAAAAGTTGTTACAAAGCCTTCACCTCCCAACTGCCTTGTTGAATTAGATTTTTCTTTAGATCTGGAACATGCCTTACCTCCTTCAGTAGCCATTATTTTCCATTTTGTTGTTTTATGAAAACTATAACCATTCCAATGATTCTACAAGGTTTATCATCCACCGTTGGGCATGGGATCCCCTGCAGTAGGTTTTGGGGCTTAAAGCCCGACTTTTGGTCAATTGTATTGTAAGACTCCATGAAGTGCGGGTGCAGAGCAGGAAAGTCTAGGATGAGTCATAGGGTTGTCCGCCCTAATAATTGTAAAATAATGTAAAGTTTTCTCATCCTACCCATGGTCCGCAGACTATGGGATTGTATAAATAGAGTGAGGCTCTAAGTGTAAAGATAGTTTTTTGTTAAGAAAGTAATAGATAGATGCAAAGGCATGGTTAGAGCATAGGAGGAAAGTTGAAGTGTATTGGTTAATAGTAGTAGGAAGAGGCTATGCAGCTGAGTGCGCAGAGGCCTAGTAGAGTCCATAGTTGAGTGCGAGGACCCCTGCAGCTGAGTGCGCAAGGCAGAGTCAAGTTTGTAAGTGGGATTGTAATTGAAAAGGAATACTAATAAATATAAGTTTGATTCGGAATATTGTACATCTATGTTTCTATTTATATTTATGCATGTATACTGTTTATGATTATGCACACTTATCTAAATGTTGAATGAAGTA
>APFE030475198.1:83080-116450 GCA_000404065.3 Pinus taeda | reverse complement strand
CATTGAACAAAGAAGATAATCAGGCTCCACACGCAACATTAAGTGCCATAGAAAATTCTTGAGCTACATCATCATCATACCCTCTGAGAAGCTCAAATAATCCCAATGAATTGTGCCTTCTAAATGCTTCTACCACATGGGGGACGAAGGTGTATCCTAGATGTCTTTGTTGATTCCCTTCTGTTAGATCCTCATGTCATGTCTCTTCTCTCGTTTAATGGTTGTAGGGAGTCTGGTGGGATAGACTTACTATTTCTATGGTGACTGAGAGTTTATACTATTGGTGGATTCCTACAATTTCTTTCTATTCCACAAAAATTTTAAATTTCACACAATTCTGTCTAAAACCTTAGGCACAGTGTAATCACTTAGAAAACTCTGATTTTTTCTTTTCCTAGCTATAAATTCATAACGCAGGAGATATGGGCCACCTACCTCTCAGTGTGATTCTTTGAATGAGGATAATTGCTAAGTATGTAGACCCTAGAAACCCCTTTCAACATTCTTTGTGAATTTCCAATTCTTTCTGTAGCTCCCTGTGTTTCCTGTAGTTGTTCCTATAGTTCTATTTCTTGTAGGGTGGCTAAAACATGTTTTCTTCATCGATGGCTCTCCAAGGTGGCCCCGGTCTTCTCTGATCTCAAAGTGAAAAAATGGTGCATGAGAGATTGGAATGTTTTCTATTTATGGTCAATTCCTTGGAGCGATGTATTGGATGGAAATGTACAGGATTTCCCCTTCGGGACTGTTGGCCCACTGCTAGTTATCATGCAACCTCCCCTTGTAATCATCACCCACTCTAACACAAATTAACTCAACCACATTTTCGACTCATTCTCCTTGATGTGACATTGCAATGTGGCATGTTGACTAGGAGTTTAGATTTTTTTTTCCAGCTGAGGGTGGCCAAGTTAATTGGCCACCTCTAGCTTATAAAAGTGAAATTTTTCATATTCCTACACTTTTATGATATTGTACTTGGGAAAGGATTTGGATGAGGTGTCGTACATGTGCCCTCATTTTCTTAGTTGATGCATGCTGGAGGGTGATTTTGTTGTGCTTCTTGTTTTTAGATAAGTTCTTTCCCTTTGCCACTTTTTTGTATATTTCTTCTTGTTGATGTGGCTATCTTCTTTGTTGTTGTGTGCACATGCTTGGTATTTTCTACTATTGTTGAGATTTGGATATGAGTCATGATGTCTGAAGGGGTGTTGGTTCTCTCTACTTGCATGGATGTTGAAGGAGAATGCATGGAGAAATTGTTGTTGTGATAACACATACTGCTATAGGGATTCCTGTAGTTACTAAAGGAAATCATGTTACTACCTTCTTTCATCATTTTTTTGCTCTTTCTTACTTGGAGGAATCGGTGGTTATTTAGGAGTGGAAGGATGGACATGGAATAGATGGAGTGGTAAGTGAGTAAGGCCAATGATGTCATGGCCCTTGGACTCTCTTTTTCTTTTCTTTTTTGTATTTTTTCATTTTTCTATGTGGTTGTTTTTAAGGACACAGAGGTGGGTATGGTCATGAGCTAGTGTTGGGTGAGAGGTGGTGAGGTGTATGGTCCCTTATTTCAACCTAGAACAAGCCTAGATCATCATTTTCCAATCAGCACTTCATTCCTGTAAGTTTTTAGGACGTCCTGTAGTACTACCAAAAACACTGTAGTAACTACAAGAAACTTTGTAGAAGTCAAAAAACTACATAAAAACTAGTTTGTGATGCTTGGAAGTGAGGATGAATGATGGAGACATAGTAGGAATGGCATATATGAAGTGAATGGAGGAATAATTGGGTGATATTGGCTAGCTTTCCCTTGAACTTTGAATCCTTTGTTTCCTTTAAAAACATGCAAAAGATCATAGAATTTTATGAGTGGGCAGGTTTGAGCTCCTAGCCATGGAATTTTGTTTCTATTTTTTTCTCTGTATTTTTTTTTTTGAAAGGCACAAAGGTCACCTCAAAGGATATTTTCAACCTGTTTTCCTACCCTATCCGCCTCAAGGGAGTTCTTCACCCAAGGATCTTTTTATTGTCCTTTTTCACTCTTGGGTTGCCACAAGGAGGTTTTCAACCCAAAAGTTGGCCTCAGGTGCCTCATACAGGTTTTAACCTAGGTCTCTTATTGTTTTTTCTTTTCTATTTTTTCATTATTTTTCAAAAATAAAAATAGTCTTCATGAATTTGGTGACCTAGAAGCTGAGACACTTCCAAGCACATTCACTTTCTTAATAATGGTACTGATGAACTCTCCCCTTGACAAAGGTCTTTTATAGGCTTTAAATCTGTATCCATTGACAAGCAGGCAAATACCTTCTTCATCAATGGTCCTTATTTGCAGAACCCCATTGTCATGGTAATTTTCTATCAGATATGGGCCCAACCACCTGGTCATCAATTTTCTTTTCAGGTCCTTGAACCTGGAGTCATGTAGCAAAGCCCAATCACCTTCTTGAAAAACTTTGTCTTTGATGTTTTTGTCATGCCAAACTATTATTTGTACTTGAATAAATTTTGTGTGTAGGAGGGCATGCATTCTGAATTCATCTAAACCATTGAGCTAGAGCACCCTTTCTTGTTATACATTTGTAACATCCAAATCCAACTAGGCTACCATTCTCAAACTGTTGTAGTCAAACTCAATGAAGAGCAAAGCCTCCTTCACATAGACCAAGTCATAAGGGGTGAAGCTAGTGATTGTATTCTAGGTTGTATTATAGACCCAAGTGTTCTCCACTAGTCTGTCAACCCAATATTTTCTGTTGGTGCTCATAGCCTTGGTGAGAATGCCTTCCAATTCTCTATTAGTAACCTCTACTTGTCCATTGGCCCGAGGATGATAAACAATTGCCTTCTTGTGTTTTATCTTGTGTTTGATCTTGTGTTGCCTCAACAAATTTTCAATCAGGTTTTAGGTGAATTGAGCTCCTTGATCAATGACTAGCTCTCTAGGGTACCCAAACTTGTAAAATACATTCTCCCTTAAGAACTCAACCACTTTCTCTTTTATTGCTACCTTGCCAACCTTCGTTTCAACCCACTCTGTCAAATAATCAATGAATACAATTATGTACTTTTTCTACCCGGATGGTGGATCAATGGGCCCAATGAAATTCATGCCCCACTTGTCAAATGGCTCAGTATTCACTTGTGGTTGCAAAGTAATTTCATCCTTGGGAGTAGGTTTCCCCATTCTTTGGCACTGGTCACATCGACTGGTGTATCTTCTTGCATCTTGGTGGAGAGTGGGCAAGTAGTATCCAACCTGCAATATCTTGAAGGTTGTCCTCTTGGCTACAAACTGACCTCCACAAGAACCATCATCATAGGCCAGCAGGATTTCAAAAACTTCCTCCGCCCTGACACATATCCTCAAAATTTGATCTGCGCCTAGCTTGAAGAGATTTCTCCCGATACAAGTGAATGGGGTGATCTCTCTTACAATTCTTCTTTTTCCTTGGAGGACAAATTTGGAGGAAATTATACAACCACTAAGTATTTTTCTATGTCAAGAAACCATGGAAAGAGAATTGAAATAGAAAATAAATTCTCATATGGAAGTTGATCATCAACCATTCCTTCCTTGCCTATAGGCAAAGCAAGTTGAGACAAAAAATTTGCAACTACATTTTCTCTACGAGGATTATCAATGATAGTTTGATCAAACTCTTGTAATAAAAGAAACCATCTCATAATTATGGCATTCACATTAGGTTCATTCATCAAATATTTAATAGCAATAACGTTAGTATGTATAAAGGTCTGGTAACTAGTGATGTAGTGCCTAAATTTATACAAGGAATGGACAACAGCTAGGAGCTCATTTTTAGTCACGATATAGTTCAATTTAGCCCTGGACAAGTTTTTTCTAATGAAATAAATAACATAAGGAAATGTGTCATGTCTCTGGCTTTAAGCTTCTCGTATAGCTTTGTCAGAGGCATTAGCATGGATGTGGAAAGGAAGAGCCTAATTTAGGCCTCTGAGTATGACTACAGTAGTCAACGTGCCCTTTAAGGTTTTTAAGGCCTCTTGGTAGCTTTCTAACCAGCAAAATTTAGAGTCCTACATTCATTGAGAAATCACACTTCTCTGGACTAAGGGATAGGTTCATTTCAATTCACTTATTTAATACTTTCCCCAAGTTATAGAGAGCCTCCAAGAAATCACACCCATAGGGAGTGAAATCATCCATATAGATTTCTACCAAGTCATGGACTAGCTCTACAAACATGCTTAGAACTTCCCTCTAAAAAATGGCAGGGGAATTACATAATCCAGAAGGAAGGACCCTATAAGAAATGGATCCCCAACGACAAGTGAAGGTGGTTTTATCTTGGTCCTCTGTGCTGATTTGGATCTGATTGTAACCATTGAATCAATCCAGGAAAGATAATAACTTCTTCCCTTTGAGACCATCAAAGACTTGATCGATGAAAGGTAGAGGAACATGGTCCTTTTTGTGTCTTTGTTTAACTCTCTGTAGTCCACACAAATCCTCCATTTTCCATTCTTCTTTGGCACCACAACTAGAGGAGACACCCATTCACTATCTGAGACGGGGTAAATGAAACATGCATCCAACAACTTATGTAGTTCTTCTTTAACTATGTCTTTGAGGGTTGGGTTCATTCTCCTCTAAGGTTCATACACAGGCTTGTAGCCTTCCTTGATGTAAATGTGGTGAGTACAAACTGAACGGTGTACTCCCTTCATTTCCTTATAACTCCAGGCAAAGGAATCCAAATGCTCTCTTAGCATGTCACATAAGTCCTTTTCCTGATGTGAAGAGAGGGAAGGGTTGATTTTCAATATTTTAGCTGGACGAAATTCTATCATCTTGACATGATTAGGACTTGATTCAGCTAGGCACAAATCAGTCCAAGGGTTATCTTCAACATTCTTTGCTAACTCATCATGAGACATGGTGTTGGGGGGAAAATTTTGGAGGATTTGATGAACCGGGTTGTCTTCATCAGGTTTCCTCCATTCTATAGTAGCATCTAGGGTACAGATTGGGTGAGATGAGGTATGGTATACTTCATATTCTTTGGGTAATTCATGCTCTAATGATGGTTGAGTAGGGGGGTAGAAGACCAATTGTTTGGAACAATACCCATTTTTAATGGTCATATTGCCAGCCCTACAACTTATGTAAGCATCAGGAGTGGCTAACCATGGCCTTCCAATGATGAGAGGAAAACCATTGAACTTGGTATTAGTTTGAAGAACTAATAATTTAGTAGGGTATTCCCAAGAATCAATGGAGACCATCACATCCTCAACAACTCCCTCAGGAGCTACTATGGATCTGCCTGCAAGTTGCAAGACTGTTTTGGTCTTCCTTAATGATCCCTGGAGATTTAGTTTAAGCATAGTCTCCTTAGTAATCACATTGATGGTAACCCTAAGATCAATCAAGGTATGGGGGGAAATAATATCATAAATGTGAACATCTACCACAAGAATTTCAAGGTCTAGATAATTCAGTAAAATCACTCTCCCCAACATTAAGTCAGACAACTATCTAATGGCATTAATGGTAGGGGTGTCTTTCTTCCTCCGCATAGGATGTTTGAATAATTTCCCCTTGATGAACTTGTTGAAGATGGGGACATCCTTGATAGCTTCGAGGAGTTGGATTCTAACACAAGTTTTTCAATTCACCCAGAAGTTCAATTTCTTCTGGGGAGTGTTGGATAGGATGGATTAGTCTCTTAGGAAAAGGAGGTGGATTGGCTTGAGGAACACTCTCTAACTTTTCCTCTTCAATCTCCTCAGGTGGAGATGGAGGTTTATTATACAGAAGCACTCTTCCGAACCTAAGGTTGATTTCCTAAATTTCCACAACATATGAAGCGTAAGATGTCTCTCCACTATATACCTGTTGTGCCTGCTTATTGTTCGGGTTCAGATTTGGTTAATCATGCATTTGAGGTTTAGGTGGAGCAAGGTGAAGGAATTGTGGTTAAGATGGAGGTGTAGGTAGTAAGGCTAGAGATTGGTTGTATGGGGGCCTCCACCCCTGTGATGGTGTATTCCACTGAGGTTGTGGGGGAGAATATGGATGAAATGATTGATTGGTAGGTTGGGAATGGTATTGAGGTGCAAAAGACCAGGGAGAAGGTGTGGACCATGAAGGATGAGTAGGAGGACACCAAAGGGGAATGGATGCATTATAGTTGGGGTTGTAATATGGATAGGACACCCCTTGCATGACCTTCTAGTATGGTCGAGGTCCTTCAAGCCTCCTTTGGTTGATATAGAAAAGTTGTTCAATCATACCTTCAGTTCCTTGATACATATCTTTCAATTCAGGAAAAGAGGGGGACTTCTATGCCAAGCGGTTTGCCTCATAGATTGAGAAGATCTCGATAAGATTCAATGGACATTCATTTCTAGGGTGCCTCCTAGTGCATCTAGGGAAAAATACATCTAAGGCTCCTTCTTCTTCCTTTTGCTTCCTCCTGATATGGATGGTTTCCATTTGGAGAGAAAGGGTATGTAGAATCTCACCCTCAAATTCTTCCAACATGTTCCCATTTTAACTTTTGATGCATGTGTTGGGAATTGGCCAAAGCTTGACTAGCCCTACCCTTCTTTCTGGATGCCCTAAAATGATTTTTGAAAAATGTATTGATATCATCATAAGATGACTAGTATATTTCCCCTCCCAACAACATCTTTAGGGTTTCTAGGAGATCTTCCCTGATCCCTCTAAGAAGGACTAACTTGAGTGATTCAGGATCAAGGGTGCATCTAGCCCTTTTGTAGATGATTTGGAACCTTTCCTCATAATATTCCAAAGATTCAGCATGTCCCAAGGTCATTCTAAAGATTTTATCTTTGGTGTCTTTAGACCTACAATAATCCATGTACTTTTTGTTTAAGTTTTGTTGCATTTGAGCACAGGCAATGATCTTGTCCCTAGGTAAACCCATGAATGATTGCAAGGCTGCATCCTTAAGAGTGGATGGGAACAACTGCAAATTCTGGTCATCAGAGGTATAGTCATAAGTTCTGCAGATGACAGCAAAATCAAACAAAAAGGTATCAGGGTCTTCTAATGTTAATCCATGGAAGTGAGGAAGGGAAGAGGGGCTTATACTTTTCATCCTAACATCTCCATTAGTTTCTCTAATGGGAAAATCACCCTCAGTTATGTTTTCATCTACATTTCTATTTTCAATCCCATTTCTATTTTCAGCCATGGTGTAGGTTTGTGGAATGGTTTCTTCTTCTTTTACCCTAATAGGATCTTCAAAGATCTCTGGTTGTTCACCTAATGGGTCTTCTAGCCCACAACCATCGAAGAAGAGGAAAGTTTGGCTATTTGATGGTGTGGGGGTATTTGGAAAAAATTTCCCTCAGTTGTCGCTACTACTATGAGGCATGAAAGAAATTTTATTTTTCCTTTTAGGTTTTTTTCAAAACTACTTGTGGAATGGAAAGAAAGAAGAAATTGCAACTATTATTTGAATCAAAATACTTGTAGAATGGAAATAGAGAAGAAATTGCAACTATATATTGAATGAAAAACAAAAGGAAATTAGGAATTGCATCAATTTACTGAATGTCAAATGGAAGGGAAAGAAGAAATTACATACACCTAGACACCTCCCTCGCAACATGCCAAAAAGTGATGAGCACCAGTATTGCAACAAGGATGTTGCAACTCCTAGGGTGACCAAATTTACTTTATCAACTCAAGTTTCATACAAACTTGGAGGTGATAGTGCTATATGCATAACAGATGCAACAGTCTACTCTTGTCACTTTTCAACTGGGGCAATATTGTTACAAATCCATTTGGGCACATCAACCTAGACTTACAGATCAATCCTATTAGGGCCCATCAAACACTAATTCAGTTGTTACATACCCTAATGAAGTTAGCCATTAGAATTCCTCCTTCCCAAGATATTCCATGACCGAAATCATCCAAAAACTGCCTCTAAGAAGATTAGCATAGGCAGGCCCTTATCAAGGTGCACTACAGTGCATCCCAGTACACTGCCAGGGTGCATTGTAGCATACTACAGTCATCTTTGGCCTGCGTTGGGTGAACTTGAGTGAAATATGCATTGGGGTTTGGAATATTCTTATCGATAGGATGCATCTAGAAGTTTTCCAAGGCTATCCACTCCTTTGGGCTCTAAATTGGATGAAGGAGGAAGTTAAGGAACATCAATCCCTTTATCCCTTCCTCCATGGAACTAAGTCCTAAGATTGGGAGGGCATGCATTGTCACCATTTATGGCATAACTTCCTTCATTCACCTATAAAAATAACACTCATCTAAGTGATCAGGGGCTGGAAATAATTGAATTATAGGGAGATATTGTTAGTATGAGACTTGAGTTAGTTTCAAGTATTGTAATGATGTCAAAATGTCTTACTTGTTATGAGGAGAGGATGGGATTGAACTGGAGGAGTGGCATTGAATCAAGCAAATTGGGTTGTAACTCTTCCTTTTACTGATAAAGTGTTTAAATCTTTTTCCATATGTTTGTATTGTTTATTAATGCTTTCATATGTGTATTATGCACTTGATTCCATTGTATGTTTAATACATAGATCATTATCATATGCTTTGATCGGTTTTTTTCTTCTATCTGTGTGCAGGTATTTTTCTAGTGGATTAAGTACAGAAAGGAGCGACAAAATTGGTCAAGGGAGGTAAGGATTAAGCAAAAGCTTTAGGTAGGCTTCTTTACTATCTTATTTAATCTATTGGTAATATAAAAAGTAAAGAATGTTTTGCACTGTTGTTCTAGACTTAGCTTGTAGTCTAGGGGTTTAGGCATTTATCCAAAGACACTAAAAATTCTCAAAACAAATTGGAGACTCTACTGGGGATCAATTATACATCTTCGTAGCTTATCAACCTCTTAAGACATTTTTACATACTGTACTTGTCATTGATTGAATTTCAATCTTAGGTCATTGAAAATTGAGTCGAAACTGTGTCAAATTTCCTTCAAAAATGGCTTACTGTCACCAGCGTAGCCCAGTAAAGGACACAATGTGCTACAATGCACTTCCCACATATATATAGTGCACTAAAGTGCACTTTATCTCAATGCAGCCTACGTTGATCCCTTGAGGGTCAATTTCCCATCTAGGAGCTCAAGTTTTTCCCAATTTTCTCTTGTTTGAATGATTTGTTGAATTTCAATGATGCCTTGTCTCTGAAAATATTTTTTCATCTCCTTAGCTAGCCCTACATAGACTAGGATTGATAAATGTTTCTTATGCATTTACTTTTTCATTTTCAATCTATAGTCGAAAGTTAGTTTTTTGGTCGATTGAGCTTTGTCGAAAGAAAGTATTGTAAAATCGTCTTTTCCTTTGAAAATTGAATTGTCATAACGTCTTCATTCATGAAAGAACGATTTATTGATGTGTGCATATGATTAGTTTTTTCGTTTAAAGTGTCGTAATTCCTCATTTATTTGAAAATGAAAGTGTCGTAAACTCTTCCTTTCCTTGAAAAGAAATTGTCGCAAAATCGTCATTTTTATGAAAAGAGTTTATTGATTGATTGCGCATTAGTTTTCCTTTTTGTTCATTCACATTAAGGGCAATCGAAAAGAAATACATGCATTTTGAATTATAGATATTGTAGTTTGTGAATGCTTGAAAGGAATAGCTAGGGAAATTGCATTAGATGTGCTCTTTTCTCTTTGTCAAAGATCTGATTGCTCTATCCCTACTAGCTAAGGATTTTCATCGTTAAATTGAATGAAAATAATGCTTATCATATTAGTTGCATTTTAGGAATTGCAAACAGACATCACGTGGTGAACTTGAAAAGAAAATTCTAAAGAAGATCAACCATAAATTTATCTGAAGTTACCTAATGGAGCATTGTCACCTAACGAAAAATATTTAGATGTCCAGGCTAGAGATGTGTTCCGACATCGTAAAACAAAGCAACTATCACTAACCTGTCTGCAATATATCCCGAGTGTGATCCCTCATTCCATGTACGTGAGTATATCGTAGCTCATCCACATACCTTCGGGTATATAGGGCAGTGTTACAATACATAAAGTATATGGGAATGATCTCACTGTGTCGTTTTGCATTAGAAAACACTGATACGGATTGGGCCTCCATGTACTTTCAGGTATATATGGGAGGACAAAACTAGGTTTCTATCCATCCTTAGGTAACCAAGTGGCCACCTTGTACACTTTGATACACCGAACACAACATTCAGGGAGATTTCCTTCCCACTTCTTGTTTCACCAGGAGGTGTTATGCAGTTCACAGTTGCTCAATAAACCTTTTGCTTAGATTATCCATCTTTTGTTTTGTTATGTTACTTTGTTTAAAATAAAATTAATTGACAATGGATAATGTCATCCACACTCACTCCTTAGTTCATCTTAGGTTGAAACATATGGCGACAAATCTGGAGTCCAATTATCAAGGAATTCCTTTTCATGGGAATCCTAGTCCTTTTCCGCCTTTTGGAAATATTGGTGCTGCATATATGGCTACATTGTCCCTTCCAGGATTTACCATTGGCTTGCGAGTAAGGTTACTTTCAACCTCCTTGGTTCAAAATGTCATGATTTCTCCGTAATTGAGTACACCTCCAACTAGAAAAAATCAACCTTTAGTTGAACCTAAAGTTGACCCTTTGTCTCTTCCTCAGTTGTTTCTTCCTCCCCTTCTTCCTCTTCACCTAGTGAAAGTATTGTTACTAGTAACCAGGTGGCTAAGAAGAAGAAGAAAGGGAAGAAGAAGAAGAAGAAGCAAATTCAGTAGAGGAGAAACTAAGAAACCATTGCTTCGAGTGCAGCATATGATGAGAAACCATCCGTCAAGCCTCACAAAGTTTGATATCCATGCAAACATTGTGCGGGAGACCATCTTCTTTGAAATTGTCCTGATATTCCTCAGATATTAGAAGAATGGTCTTCCTGTTCATATCATCATGTGTCATCAACTTCTGGAGATCATGCTAGTGACACACCATCAACTAGTGGTAGTAAAGTTCATGGAAAGAAGGGTAGGATTAAGTTTCCATGTAGGTTATGTGAAGGGAATCGCCCCATTCACCTTTTTCCCTATATGGATGAAGCCAAAAAAGTGTTGGATAACCGTCTTGCTTCACCGCAACGACTTCCATTTGGTTACAGGAAACTCTCCCTAAACCCTTCACTAGTTGATGAATTGACTAACCAAAATCAACCATCGATCAAACCCACTCTCTCTAAAAGTCAATCCCATGAGTCTATACCCAACCCAAATCAACAGGTCGAGGTAACAGTTAACCCTATTTCACCTTTATTAAATCGTACCTTTCCCAAAGAGAGTGAATATGATACCACTCAGGGTCTTTGTGTTTCCTTAGATTCAAATGAGCTTGGGGGAAACCTACCTATTCCATCAAGACAAGAGAAAAATCCTCCCATTCTCGTAACTCAAGGGGTTAATTCTCCCATTTCTACGGTTCCCCCTTCAAGTAGTCTAGTCACTTCCTTTGATTGGAATCGACTCGTAGGATTTTGTCTTCCTTCTTATGTGCCTTTCCAGATCATAGTACATGTTCGTAATACGATTATGTCTCGCACTATTATAGATGAAGGTGCATATGTTAGTATCCTTTCCTCAACTGCTTGGAAAATGCTTAGTTCACCGCCACTTGTGTCAGTTATCGAGAATCTGTTGGCTTTTAACAGAGGAATGAGTCGACCATTAGGGATCCTCCCTCAGTTACCTATTACTTTGGGAGGAAAAATAATTTATTTGAATGTGATGGAAGTTCCAGGCCCTTTAGATTACAATTTACTTCTTGGGCGCGACTATGTTTATGACATGGGAGCTCTCATTTCAACACTCTTTCGAGTGATTTGTCTCTCGCATGAAGGTAGAATTGTCACCATTGACCAGCTTTCATTTTTTGATCCAAATATGGCTCTCAGTCAACCAACTTCCCTAATTGGTCCTTTTGTATGAATGGTGTCATCCCCTCCATGGGTTAATTATGTGGCAACACGTTCCATACCTACATCAACTGACGATCATTTCAGTGATGTTGTACATCATGTATTGGGGGCATTGGAACTAGATCTCTCCTTCATGTCCTCTTATGAGTTGTGATCGAAGCACAACGATATTTCCTAGCCTTGTGTCAACCTCATTAAAAAATGAAACAAGGTGTACAAGGATAGTTATTTTACTGTGTCAACCTTGTTAAAAAATGAAACATGTCAATGAGGATAGTTCCTTATCTTCTGTCAACCTCATTAAAGGATGAAACCAAGGATATGAGGATAGTTCCTAGTCTTGTGTCAACCTCGTTAAAAAATGAAACAAGGAGTATGAGGATGGTTCTTTTACTGTGTCAACCTCCTTAAACAATGAAACAGTTCCCATGAGGATAGTTCTTTTATTGTGTCACCCTTGTTAAAAAATGAAATAGGCCAATGAGGATAGTTCTTTCACTATGTAAACTTCGTTAACAAATGAAACATTTCCCATGAGAATAGTTGTTTAAATGTGTCAACCTCGTTAAAAATTGAAATAGGTCAATGAGGATAGTTCTTTTACTATGTCAACCTCCTTAAAAAATGAAACAGGTCCATAAGGATAGTTCCCAGTCTTGTGTCAACCTCGTTAAAAAATGAAACAAGGAATCTAAGTAGAGTTCCTTGTCCTCTCTCGAGCTCATTAAAAAATGAAACAAGGTCCCAAGTTCCAAGTTGAGTCTTTGAGTAGATCTCGTAAAATCCCAGTCGATTCTTTCACTTGATCTCGTAAAATAACCTTCTTTCCATCCACCTGATAGCCACGAGTATTCTATTTAGGTGAATGTAATGAAGCTTGGGGGGCATGCATCTAGTGGCAAAGTTAAGTTTCCCTGTAGGTTATGTGAAGGGAATCACCCAATTCACCTTTGTACCTATCTGGATGAAGCCAAAAAGGTGTTGGATAACCATCTTGCTTCATCGCAGTGACTTCCATGTGGTTAAAGGAGACTCTCCCTTTCATCATGCTGGGGGCATGTAAACCAATCTCAAGCATAGTTTTTCATTTTAATCTTGTGTAAAAATGAAACTCAATTCAAGAATAGTTTTTTCATTTTAAGCTTGCGTAAAAGTGAAACTGAATCCAAGCATAGTTTTTCGATTCAAGCTTGTGTAAACATGAAACTAAATCCAAGCATAGTTCCATGTGGTTCAAGCTTGTCTAAAAATGAACCCATTTCCAGTTTAACCCTCGTTATTGCTATTCTATTAGCCTCTTTCGTCATATGAGCCTTGGTTTTTTTCATCCCATCGCCACCATCCATTTGGCTAATCATATGCTTTCACTTGGTTTTCTTACCTTTTTAGAGGAACAGTTGCAATGAGTGGTCTTATTAGCCAGCCTATTCACATAAAGCAACATGTTTAGAGAAGTTCCAACATCACCGGAACCAAGTTGATATCCTAGAGACCACTTGTTCCTCAAAATGGAGTCCTCTTGAAGCTCTTTTAAGACTCTCTAAATATGAAAAGATTACCAAGCACTTGTCCTTTCCAACTCATTAACGATATGGAAATGATATCTCTCTTGTATTATTTTACACTTTTTTGGACTTGAGAGATTAATTTATGAAAAATAACTTGTGGATTTTTATTTTCGTACCTTTTCAAACACTCTAAACATGAAAAGGACCTAATTATCTTTGTCGTTAAAAAAATCAAATAGCGACAAACTTGTCCATGTAGACAATACTAAGTTTCACCTTCGCTAGATTCATTAAAGCATCAAATAGCAATGGATTCACTTGCAGGGTGGAATTATACAACAAGCATATGTTATCCTCCTCAAGATTAATAAAAGTAAAGAAGTATTGGTTAGCAATGATTGGTGAAAATGGGAAAAAGGGGAGAACACTTTATGGTAGCAAGTCGCTCTTGAACATGACACTTTCACTTCATCTCCGTGACTATTTGGGTTGGGTTATCTACTTGATGGTTATCATAGTTATGGTCTATCACACCATCCATTACATTTGTTTTGGGTCAATGCTGCCAATTCATTCAGACTGTTTGGGTTGGGTTATCTACTTGATGATTATCATACCTATCGTCTATCACACCATCCATTACTTTAGTTTTGGGTCAATTCTGCCAATTCATTCAGTTCAAACTTCATCCTTTACAATATTGTAAGCCTTCATTTTCATGGCCACCATTCCTGAACCTTCTGTCATCAGTCAATTTTTATCTCCAAAATCATTTAGCTAATTTCGTGTCATTGATGTGGGACACATCAAGGCCCTCCTGTGACGCGTCACTTCTTGTCGACATCAGCACATTATCCAAGAAGTTGAATTAGAAACACCCCTTCAGTACCTTGAGGCTTGCATACATCAATGGAAGGTTTTTTGCTTTTGGCGATAGGTTGACATACTGGCCTTCGACCGAAATACTTTGTATGGTGTTCAAAATCAAATCATTTATTCACACCATACAAAATGTACTATAGTACCTTGAGGGTCATTATCATTATCAGTGATTCCTATCGCGTCTATTAACAACTTACATCATTGGCTGGTAATCAAACAATTTCTTCCCATGTTCAACTTGAGATCATCTATTCACATGGTTAGACTTGTACTTGAGCGAAAGATTGAACGAGATTGAAGACCCCAGATCTAGTTTCATCCATCCATGCAGCGATATTTTCATGAGTACTAAATCAAATGTAGAATGGCCTTACATTCATGGTCATCCTTTCATGGGTTTATATCTGTGGACGACTAAATTTGTACATGTAATGAAAGTTTATAAGTTGAGCATGGGTATTCCTTCCCTGAGTGAGTTCATGAGAAAAAATCAAATTATCATGATGTATGTATTGTAATTGATGCACGTTGCCTTCCACTTCGAAACCTCCTCTCCACATAGTAAAGTATTTCACTCGACATACATATTTACGACTTCATACTTTAGGGGGCAATTGTTACAAATCCATTTGGGCACATCAACCTCGACTTACAGACCAATACTATTAGGGCCCATCAAACCCTAATTTAGTTGTTGCATGCCCTAATGAAGTCAACCATCACAATGCCTCCTTCCTAAGAGATTCCATGATTGAAATCATCCAAAAACTGCCTCTAAGAAGATCAGCACAGGAAGGCCTTTATTAGGGTGCACTGCAGTGCAGCCCAGTACACTAACATGGTGCATTGCAACACACTTGAGCCCTCTTTGGCCTGTGTTTGGTGAATTTGAGAAAAATATGCATTGGGGTTTGGAATATTCTTATCCATAAGATGCCTCTACAAGTTTCCCAAGGTTATCCACTCCTTTGGGCTCAAAATTGGATGAGGGAGGAAGTTAAGGAACATCAATCCCTTCATCCCTTCCTCCATGGAACTAAATCCTAAGTTTGGGAGGGCATTCATTATCACCATTTATGGCGTAACTTCCTACATTCACCTATAAAAATACCACTCATCTAAGTAATCAGGGGCTAGAAATCATTGAATTATAGGGAGATGTTGTTAGTATGAGACTTGAGTTGGTTTCAAGTATTGTAATAATGTCAAAATGTCTTACTTGTTAGGAGGAGAGGATGGGATTGAACTAGAGGAGTGGCACTGAATCAAGCAAATTGGTTTGTAACTCTTCCTTCTACTAATAAAGTGTTCAAAGCTTTTTCCATGTGTTTGTATTATTTATTGATGCTTTCATATGTGTATTATGCACTTGATTCCATTATATGTTTAATCAATAGATCATTATCATATGTTTTGAACAGATTTTGTCTTCTGTCTGTGTGCAGTTACTTTTCGTGCAGATTAATTATGGAAAGGATCAACATAATTGTAAATGGAGATAAGGAGTAAGCGAAAGCTTCAAGTAGGCTTCTTTAATATCTTATTTAATCTATTGGTTATAGAAAAAGTAGGCAATGCTTTGCACTGTTGTTCTAAGGGGTTTAGGCATTTATCCAAACACACTAAAATTCCCAAAACAGATATACCACTAGGGCTTCTCAAACCAGTCTTCTATTGACTAAAAGGAGGCTCACTATAGACAACGAAAGTAAAGCTATCTTTGATGCAGAACGTAAGTGGTTGCCTATTTTAAGGAAATGAAAGTGCTGAATAGAAAGTGCTATGGAATGACATGAAATTACCTAGATAAGAAGTAACAAACATTAATTTGCAGAAGAGAACTAATTTAACCTTTCATTCTATCATCTAGCTACCTACACTAAGTAGATATGGCAATTATCCTAACATTGTTGTGACTGATGTATGCATGCACTAGATAAATATTGCATTAAAGAGTCTTTTGGTTTTTAATTTAAAAATGCAAATTCTATGCTAAACAAGATGATCTTTTGGAGGGAGGGAGGTATGGGAAAACTAGTCCAAAATGGCATTGAGGGTTATGAAGTTCAAGTTTTTTTCCTACCCTAGGATCTGGTCATCATTTATGCCCAAAATAGCCCAAAACAGGATCCTACAGGATTTCATGTAGTTGCAACAGGGTTTCTTCTAGTTACTACAAGATGTCCTGGTTCACCACAGGAAACATAGCTGAAAGATGTAGAAATGTAGAGAAGGTGAAAGGAAGTACTAGGATGGTGTGTGATGGTGGAATAAGGTGTGGGGAAGGTGCACTCTACCCAAGGATTAGCCCAACTCTTCAGGATGGTTGGATTTTCTCAAGGTGGTTGTTCATGGTGGCTACAAAATAGAGATCTGAATTAGTGGTTGGTAGGATTGGATGAGATGTGGAGAAGACTTAGATGAGGCTGGTGGAATGAGTTCCTCCCTATAGATCAAAAACTCTTGCAAAAATAGATATTCCTTTCTTCATTCATGCAAAACTTTATGTAAACTGATTTATTGATGGTTAATGGCTTAAATCTATCGAATGGAATGCTTCTTAAAATACAACAAACTCAATAAGCCAAAATGACAATTGCAAGTGCTTCTAAGAAATCATAACCAATGTATACTCAATAAGAAATGATAAGCTATGTAATAACCAAAAGATAAATATGTTTTTGGGGCTATGATAGTGGGGCCCTCAAACCATGATCCCATGAGGGAGATGAGGATGACGCCACTTTCACAAACTTTCCTTAATTATTTTCTTTCACTACTGTAACATTGATCTACTTTTCCAACTAATGGAAGCAAAACTAACCAATCATTCAAAGATTTGTAAATTAAACAAAGAAGATATAACTTTAGCAGCTAATATATGATTATTATCTAAGAATACATGCACAAAAATAGGTACCTTTGCTGCTAGGGTTGAGCACTAACCGAAGATATTCATCCTTTTGATTCAACTCGGTGGTGGATCAAAGAAACCATTTTCATTATCATCAAAATGCCAAAAATAACATGAGAATAAAAGTCACAATATTTAGTTATAACAAAAAGTTGAATCCTAATGAGGCTCTAGGCCTTCTTATTTATAGAACTGAAGCTACCAACAACTTCCTTAAAATTAGGGAGGATTGGCTCCCAAAATTGAGATTGACTTGTCTTCAACTATCACTAGATTCGCTGCCAAGAACTCGGTGGGCTTGGCTGCTTGTAACTTCGAGCTGATGAGATCTAGTGGAGCAATCTTGATTGAGGAGTTAAGGAAGGAGACCCAATATCCTAAAATCCCTCTTTCTTGTCTACTTTGAGTTCTTGCACTTAAAGTAGCCCAAAACTGCTCCAATTCTACAATTAATGTGCATTAGACAACATGACATAACATCTCACCTTTACCCTTCTCACTAGGAAAAATATAATAAAATATGTAAATAAATGTGAGAAAAGTTTATTTTAATAAGTTGGAGAGTGGCATTAAGGTCCATATAATTTACCTATTGATGAACCTCATTATTGATGAGCCTCATTAGGCTTGATATTCATATATTGAGTAAAGATGCGTTTCTGCAATGAAATAGTACGAAATACACAAGGACCAAGGTCAAATATGTTCACAAGGAGCTACAAAGCACAATAGCATTAGTTTTTTACTCTCTTCTTTGACCTTTTTTTTTTACAATGAATTCTTAGTTAGAAAATGTGCTTCTTATTCACTACAACAAAAAAGGTCATTGGTGAAGGTCATGTCTGTGATGCACCTTTAAGGTCCATCACCAATGTCATATATGGTGACAGTCCTTAAAAAAAATGTTGTTGTAAGTGTATATAGTGATGGTCCTTTAATGTTTGTAACCAAAGCTATTTTCAATGACACTTTTGGTGAGGGTTTTTAAAGGCTCATCACTAATTCTTTCTTTTGTGATACTTCTAGTGACGATCTTTTATTGACCCTCACCAATGCTCTTTTTGGTTACTTTTGGCGATGGTAAAAAAATGTTCCTCATTATTGATCATTCCAATGAGTTTTCGATGATGTTATGTGCATGTTACTATATTTTTGTCAAAAGATAATGATTTAAGACCATTTTTGTGGAGCCTTTTTCATTATGTGTACAAGCCCATAGTTGTTAGAATCAGTCAATTTGTTAAGAAGCAATTAGTGTGTATAATTTCCTTTAGGTAATGAGAATATAGTTTTCTTATGAGTCAACACATGATTAATCTCTATTAGGTTTATTATCTAATGAATTCCCTTCAGATAAATTTCCACTAGTGTGTGTAGGAACTATATTATTTAATACATAACTAAGCTCTATCAATTCTATTAATGAGAAATACCTATTACTCCTCAGCACTCGTGGCACACCTTAACATGCTTTGGCACACATTAACATTCCTTGGCATCTCGAATGTCTTGGAACATCTTGCCATGACTAGGACACCCAAGCACATGTTGTCTGGCCCTAGCATAGCATAACATGCTCCTAGCATGTGTTTGCATGCCCTGTAGTCCCTAACATGCCCTAGAACACTTGAAATGCATGAACATACATTAGCACTTGACACGCATTAGCACTTGACATGTATTGGAACCTATTATTAGTGTGCCTAGAATGTCCCTTTTGAAAAAGATAAAGTATTGCCTTATTAACCCTCTTATGTGTTCATTTCCTTGCATTTGAGCTTGGTTCCTCCCTTTATTGCCTTTACACTCCTTGATACATATTGGAATACCCCTACACCTTGCACATACGATGCATGCCTTGGCACTATCTGACACATGCTAACACACACTTGAACTCCCTAGAACACTCTAGCACTTCTTGACATGCCCTGATATTCCTTAGCATGCCTTACCAGTTCTTACCATACCTTTTCATTCCTTCCTTGGCATGCCATCTATCACTCATTAACACTCCCTGACACAACCTCATATTCATTCACTTCCATGCATTTTGACCTAGTGCTCCCTCGTGTTTCCTAGTACTCCCTAACACTCTCAACATGCATTACCACTTTCTAGCACACCTTAGCACTCTTCGACATGCCCTGCCACTTCATAACATGTGTATCACTCCTTGCCACACATTGGCACTTGGCATGTGTTGGCGCTTGACAAGTCTTAGCATGTATAGCATTCGTTGAGATACCTTGGTATGCTTTGGCATGGTGTAATATCAAAGTTATTTGATGTCAATTTTTGGAAAGTAGATGAGAAGTAAGAGAGGAAGACTTAACACTTTGAATGCACTAACACTTGGCACTTGGCACATATTGGCACCTTGTGCTGGTGTGAATAACTTTCCCCTCTAGGAAAATGTAAATTGATGACTTATTAACCCTCTTATGTGTTCATTTCCTTATAGTCTAAATTATTTATCCTTTTTGTTTCCTTGATGATCTCTGGAAAATATTGTCACACCCTTTCACATCTTGGCATGCCTTAGCATTTAGCACATCTTAACATATATGACATGCCTTCACACTATTTGTACCATGTTATCACTCCCTACAAATCCTTGGAACTCATGCCCTCAAAACTAGCCTTACAGTTTTTCATGACTTGGGAACCCAATCAAGTCCTTAGCTACTATAGTTCATGTGGCATTGGCTTGCTTCAGCTGCAACAACTTGACCAAATGCACCTACTAGAAGTAGATTATGCCTTGTTCACCTAAGAACTTCCTATAACTCATATTAGGTCACTCATGTCCAAGATCAACTTGTCCCAATTAGGAACTTACCAACACAAGGATCACATCTAGCCATGGCCATAAAACAATTGAGTGGCATAGATTACATAGGAAATGTTTCACATGTATGTCTAGTTTATATAAACAATAGAGCATTAGTTGGGAGTTTTCAATAACCACAAGATGCACAAGGCACACAAGATATAAGTCGGCACAAAATAAGTGCCAAAAAACTTATATGCAACAATGTACAATATGAAATTCTCTAAAATAGTTTAAAACATGAGCATTCAGCGAAGGTGAGCCACATGTCATATACAAATAATAGCTAAAGGAAAAACAATGTTGTGTCTAGCACAAAGTCTCCCTTTATCTAAAATTGCTTTGTCGAGCCCCTTATCGAAATTGTAGACTTGCCTCCTGCAAATCATATTATGAACTTCTCCTAACACACTTTGTCCTTGGCACACTTTCATTCACTGACACTCCCTGACATACTCTTATTTGTTCATTTATATGCATTTTGACCTAGCTCTCGCTTGTGATGCCTTAGCACTCCCTAACACTCCTAAGCATTCATTGACATTTCTCAGCATGTGTTAGCATGCTTTTTCATTCCTCGGCATGCCCTTACCCTCGATAGCTATCATTCCCTCAAAACTACCCTTTCTTAATTCACAACTTGGGAACCCAAACAATAAGAGCTTGACAAAGTTACAATTACTACAACTGAACTATGTTGTTGAAGTATGTAGCTCGGGAGGTACTCCACAAGCCTAGTGATATGGGTTTGTGTGAGTTTGGAAACAAAAGGATTTGTGTGAAAAAAGCTCAAGCAAAGGGTTTTTGGACTCAAGATGGGGTTTAAAATCTAAAAGAAAATTACAAAGGAAAATGAATATTTCCTAAGGTCTAAGTGGATAAAACATTTAAGTTCTAGAGGGTTCCTAAGAGGCCTAGCTAGGAAAATCCATCTAAGGAGGCCTTAGTATGATGGAAATAAAATCAAGTGAGAAGAAACTCATTTGATCAAGGAGGCTAGGAGAGATGTAGTCTAAAGTAGTCCAAGTTAGAGGGTTGAGCAAGGGTTGCTAAAGGGAGGCTATGATCATCCACCAAGAGAAAGATCATCATGTGTGGGTTTGCAATAATTTGCATACCTTAATGGGTTTGAGATACGAAGTAGGATGGCATATTGTTGGTTCTCTTCTCACAGATCAAGCTCAAGGGAGGGAGCTCATGAGAATTTTGGCATGTTATTTTAGTGGTGTTTTTGTGTGAAGCCCGCATCAAATTCTAAAATATCAAAGAGGTTTGAGACCCTGTCTTGTGGTGGTTAGTAGGCTGCAAGGTTTTTGATAAAGACCAACATGAATGGAGGAGGGCATGAACTCGAATGTAGGGCCATAACACAAGTAGTTGCAGGTGTAATATTGAATGAGGTAACTATAGATTGAGGGTCATAGAGGTCTGAATTTTAGGTCAAGATTCAGGGAAAGAAATGCCCATAATCTATGGATTCATATGAGCTAGGTTGAGTCCCTTATGGAGGGAAGAGTTATTGGTTTTGTTGTGGGTGGATAGGGTTTGTTTTAAAGCAATTATAACATAATTATAGTGCCATAGTTAAGGAGGTTTCCTAGCATATTCATTCCATACGGCATTACCTTAAGACTGTGATAAATCCATGTAGAAGAAGAGGGGTTGTGACCCTTAAAGCGAGGATTATCTCTGCAATATAGACCCCATATCTAGAGCATGGTTTGAAAAAGTATGTGTGGATAGAGTAGATCCAATGGAGGATGGAACATGATTAGAATATTGAGAAGAAGAAATGTGCCATATGAGGAATGGATTTACATGAAGAGGAGTTGATTTTCGTGGACTGTTCGTAGTGTTTGGACAGATATTTAAAGAAACCTATAAACAATTATTCAATGGACTGTTAGTTGATGATTTTTGACCCTAGTTCAATCATCTACAAATTCATAGAAGGATGTTAAGGGTAGCAGCTAAAATTTGTTAATATATTGGACAACAAATAAATTGGTACAAAAGAATAGTGATTTTGAGAGGACTCAAATCACTATTAGGTGGAAGATTTGAAGAACCTGATGGGCCTCTAAATTAGACATAAATTAAGGTCCATCTAACCATCCTTAGGAATTTTAAGCCTCTCTTCTTGCATTATATAATATATTTTTAACTTTAATATATTCATTAGGAAGGTTTATGAATAATTTCATATTTTTGCCCAATATTATTATTTTTGTGGAATATTATGAGAAGATTGGGCAGATTATGAAGATTTTGAGGAGGAGATAATGTAGGTACTTGCTCCCTACCACAAGAGGATCAATAATAAATAATAAATCATTAATATACTATGGAATTATGGCACATATTGTGGAATTCCAATGATTGATAAAATCTAGGAATGCGTTCCCTCCCATTTAATGCAGATTCCTAGTATTGGGGACCAGATCCATTAATCAAGGGATTTTGGTAGGGAAAGATTCCTCCATTCATGCGGAGTGATTCCTAATCATTATTTATAAGTACCAAGTTGAATTTGCATCTAGGGAGTGATTTTCATTAGTGTTCTTGTGGAGAGAACTCGTATTTCTATAGCTCCATTGCATTTTCTTGAAGGGATGTAATTGTATTGATGACAATAATGAATATTGGTGTCATGTTCAACATCTAAGTCTTGTTCTCCTCCATAGTTCTTTGAGTTTCCTTTGCGCTGGCCATCCCAACAGTCTCATATCCCTTTTGTATCATTGTTTTTCCTTATTTTCACTTATTATTCACATGAATCTCTTGTTTCTATTTCTTTCCATTTTTGTGTTTAGTATTAATGATTTCTTGTTGTAGGATTGGGTTAAATAGTTGATGTAAGTTATTTTGTAGGATCACAAGCATAATTTCATCCTTTGAAAAGCTTTGGAAGGTTATAGTAATCATTGATCTACTTAGATCTACTTTGGAACATCTTGCCATGACTAAGACACCGAAGCACATGTTCTCTGGCCCTAGCATAGCATAACACTCTCCTAGCATGTGTCAGCATGCCTTGTAGTCCATGACATGCCCTGGAACACTTTGAAGTGCAGGAACATACATTAGCAGTTGGCACACATTGGAACTTCCCATGTATTGGAACCTATTATTAGTATGCCTATAATGCCCCTTTTGAAGAAGATAAAGTCCTTCCTTATTAACCCTCTTATGTGTTCATTTCCTTGCATTTGAGCCTGGTACTTCCTTTTATTTCCTTAATACTCCTTGATAGACATTGTAATACCACTACACCCTGCACATCCTATCATGCCTTAGCATCTCAAATGTCTTGGCATGCCTTGAAACTATCTGACACATGCTAACACACATTGGAACTCCCTAGAATACTATAGCACTTCTTGACATACCCTGATATTCCTTAGCATGCCTTACCAATTCTTACCATACTTTGTAATCCCCTCCTTGGTGTACTATCTATCACTCTTTGGCACTCCCTTACACAACCTCATATTTTTTCACTTCCATGCATTTTGAGCTAGTGCTCCCTTGTGTTTCCTTATTAATCCCTAACACTCCTCGACATGCATTAGGACTCTCTAGCACACCTCAGCACTCTTCGACATGCCCTGCAACTTCATCAAATGTGTATCACTCCATGCCACACATTGCCACTTGGCACGTGTTGGCGCTTGGAAAGTGTTAGCATGTCTAGCATTTGTTGAGATACCTTGGTATGCTTTGGGATGGTGTAATATTAAAGTCATTTGATGTCAATTTTTGGAAAGTAGATGAGAAGTAAGAGAGGAAGATTTAACACTTATAATGCACTAACACTTGGGACCTGGCACATATTGGTACCTTGTGCTAGTGTGAATAACATTGCCCTCTACGAAAAGGTAAATTGATGACTTATTAACCCTATTCTATGTTCATTTCCTTGTAGCCTAAATTATTTATCCTTTTTGTTTCCTTGATGATCCTTGGCACATATTTTCACACCCTTGCACATCTTGGCATGCTTTAGCATTTGGCACATCTTAACATATTTGACATGCCTTTGCACTATCTGTAACATGTTATCACTCACTAGAACTCCTTGGAACTCATGCCCTCACAGTTAGCCTTACATTTTTTCGCGACCTGGGAACCCAATCAAGTCCTTAGCTACTATAGTGCATGTGGGATTGGCCTACTTCAGCTGCAATAACTTGACCAAATGCACCTACTAAAAGTACATTATGCCTTGTTCACCTAAGAACTTCCTATAACTCATATTAGGCCACTCATGTCCAAGCTCAACTTGTCCCACTTAGGAACTTACCAACACAAGGATCACATCTAGCCATGGCCATAAAACAGTGGAGTGGCATAGCTTACACAGGAAATGTTTCACTTGTATGTCTAGTTTATATAAACAATAGAGCATTAACTAGGAGTTTTCGATAACCACAAGATGCACAAGACACACAAGATATAAGTCGGCACAAACTAAGTGCCCCAAAACTTATCTGCAAAAATGTACAATATGAAATTGGCTAAAATAGTTTAAAACATGAGCATTCTGCCAAAAGGGGCCACATGTCATATACAAATAATAGCTAAAGGAAAAACAATGTTGTGTCTAGTACAAAGTCTCCCTTTATCTAAAATTTCTTTGTCGAGCCCCTTATCGCAATTGTAGGCTTGCGTCCTGCAAATCATATTATGGACTTCTCCTAACACACTTCGTTGTTGGCACACTTTCATTCACTAACATTCCCTGACGGACTCTTATTTGTTGATTTATATGCATTTTGACCTAGTTCTCCCTTGTGATGCCTTAGCACTCCCTAAAATTCCTTAGCATTCATTGACATTGCTCGGCATGTGTTAGCATGCCTTTTCATTCCTCGGCATACCTTTACCCTCTGTAGCTATCATTCCCTCACAACTACCCTTACCTAATTCACAACTTGGTAACCCAAACAACAAGAGCTTTACAAAGTTACAGTTACTACAACTAGACTATGTTGTTGAATTATGTAGCTTGGGAGGTACTCCACAAGCCTAGTGATATGGGTTTGTGTGAATTTGGACACAAAAATATTTGTGGGCAAAAAACCCAAGAAAATGGTTTTTGGACCCAAGATGGGGTTTAAAATATAAAAGAAAATTAGAAAGGAAAATTAATATTTCCTAAGGTCTAAGTGGATAAAAACTTTAACTTCTATAGGGTTCCTAAGAGGCCTAGCTAGGAAAATCTATTTGAGGAGGCCTTAGTATGACAGAAAGCAAATCAAGTGAGAAGAAGCTCATTTGATCAAGGAGGCCCGGCGAGATGTAGTCTAAAGTAGGTCAAGTTAGAGGGCTGAGCAAGGGTTGCTAAAGGGAGGCTATGATCATCGACCAAGAGAAAAATCATCATGTGCGGGTTCACAATAATGTTGCATAACTTAATGGGTTTGAGATACGAAGTAGGATGGCATATTGTTGGTTCTCTTCTCACATATCAAGCTCAAGAGAGGGAGCTCATGAGAATTTGGGCATCTGATTTCAGTGGTGCTTCTATGTGAAGCAAACATCAAATTCTAAAATATCAGAGAGGTTCAAGACCCTGTCTTGTGGTGCTTAGTAGGCTACATGATTTGTGATAAAGACCAACAGAAATGGAGGAGGGCACGCACTAGAATTTAGGGCCATAACATAAGTAGTTGTAGCTGTAATATTGACTAAGGTAACCGTAGTTTGAGGGTTGTAGAGGTCTGAATTTCAGTTCAAGATTCATTCAAGGAAATGCCCATAATCTATGGATCCATATGAGCTAGGTCAAGTCCCTTATGGATGCAAGAGTTGTTGTTTTCGTTGTGGGTGGATAGGGTTTGTTCTAAACCAATTAGAACATAAGTAGAATGCCATAGTTAAGGAGGTTTCCTACCATGTTCATTCCATAGAGTATTACCTTAAGAATATGATAAATCCACATAGAAGAAGAGGGGTTGTGACCCTTAGAGCAAGGTTTATCTATGCAATATAGACCCCACATCTGGAAGATGGTTTTAAAAAGTATGTGTGGATAGAGGAGATCCAATGGAGGCTGGAACATTAGTAGAATTTTGAGAAGAAGAAATGTGCCATATGAGGAATGGATTTACATGAAGAGGAGTTGATTTTGGTGGACTATATGTATAGTTTAGATAGATATCTAAAGAAAACTATAAACAATTATTCAATGTACTGTTAGTGGATGATTTTTGACGCTAGCTCAACCATCTACAAATTATTAGAAGGATGATAAGGTGAGTAGCTAAAATTTGTTAATAGATTGGACAACAAATAAATTGGTACATAATAATAGTGATTTTGAGAGGACTCAAATCACTATTAGGTGGAATATTTGAAGAGCCTGGTGGGCCTCTAAATTAGACATAAATTAAGGCCCATGACTATAAATTAAAAATAAATTAAGGTCCATCTAACCATCCTTAGGCATATTAAACCTCTCTTCTTGCAATATATAATGCATTTTTAACTTTAATATATTCATTAGGAAGTTTTATGAATAATTTCATATTGGTGCCTAATATTATCTACTTTTGTGGAATATTATGAGAATATTGGGCAGATTATGAAGATTTGGAGGAGGAGATAATTTAGGGACTTTCTCCCTACTACAAGAGGATCAATAATAAATAATAAATGAACAATATATTATGGAATTATGGCACAAATTGTGGAACTCCAATGATTGAGAAAATCTAGGAATGTGTTCCCTGCCATTCAATGCAGATTCCCAGTATTGGGGACCAGATCCACTAATCAAGGGTTTTTGGTAAGGAAAGATTTCTCCATTCATGGGGAATGATTCCTAATCATTTTTTATAAGTACCAAGTTGAATATGCATCTAGGGAGAGATTTTCATTAGTGTTCTTGTGGAGGGAACTCGTATTTCAGCGGCTCCATTGTATTTTCTTGCAGGGATGTAATTGTATTGATGAAAATAATGAAGATTGGTGTCATGTTTAGCTTCTAAGTCTTGTTCTCCTCCATATCTGTATGAGTTTCCTTTGGCCTGGCCATCCTAGGAGTCTCAGAGCCCTTTTGTATCATTTTTTTTTCCTTCTTTTCACTTCTTATTCACATGCATCTCTTGTTTCTAATTCTTTCGATTTCTGCATTTAGTATTAAAGATTTCTTGTTGTAGGATTGGGTTAAATGGTTGATTTAAGTTCTTTTGCAAGATAAAAATCATAATTTCATCCTTTTAAAAGCTTTGGAAGGTTATAGTAATCATTGATATACTTGGATTAGCTTTCTTATTGCCAAATGTAGATTTCCGGAACTCCTTTGTGTCAAAGAACATTATATTTCTGCTATTTTTTGGAGCATGGTAATAAGCTTCAATTGAGTTGATTCCACTTGAATTAGATCACAAAAACATTCTAGTTCATAAAAAAAATTACCCCGTTTTATTTTCACTTGATTTGGTTAGGGATTTTATAGATTTACTAGCTCACTAGCTCTCAAATTTATAGATTTTCGACATTCTAGTTAATAACAAACTTTGTCCCATCAAATTTGGATATGATTTTCTTGGTCATTCAACGAATTATAATTTCATATAGTAAATCTGTAACATCCTATAGTAAATCAGGGGATCCTGTAGGAAATCATGTAGCATCCTGTAGGAAATCCTGTAACATCCTATAGGAAAGCCTGTTTTGAGCCCGAATTGAGGAAAATCATCATTGAAGCTAGGATTAGGCCTCTACTTGACCTCCATGCCTTCAAGAAAATTTTAACCCTCTTTCTCTACACTTGCCTCCCCTTCCAAAGATCAAGTAAATATTAGCATTTGCATTTATAAAGGAAAAATATTTAGAAACGAGTTCTATGATATTTGCACATGCACACAACAATTAGTACTCTCTAGATCATATTTCATGCTCATTTAGTTTAAATCATCACCTGTGATAAATAGGGTTAAGCTAGGTTTCTTTTACATTTAGTTCACAATCCTTAAGCAATTAGAATAAGTTTCTTTCCTTGTGCTTTCTTTCTTGCAATAGGTTAAGTTTCAAGTTCGAACATTTCATTTTCTACAATTAGTTTAGGATTTCACTTTAGTACATGCACTTCATTACATCATGAAAGCAAATGAAGGACACATTGTATGCTGCACATATAGTGCCGATGACTCCTATGTTTATACAAACCTCGAGTTGATAATTAAATTTGGTAGCTTTGTGAGTTGTAGCATTCTTGTTGCAATACTGAGGCTCATCACTTTTTGGTGTCATTTCTCGGGAGGTGTCAAAGTATGCATTGTTTTCTTCCCTAGTTAATTAATTTCCTTTTAGTTGTTGAAAAAAAAAATTGCATTAGGCATATTTTATTTCAAAAATAGAAACGTGCATTGCGTCAGTGTTTTGATTCAATCATAAAAACAAAAAAAAATCTCTAACACCAACCCACCCCCTCCCCCCATTTGATCACATGGTGCAGTAAGAGCCATATCACTATCCACTTTTGCAGGTAGAAAAAGAAGAGATGACAAAGAATGTAGATGAAATAGATGGAGAAGATAACAATGAGGAAGATCCTCTCGGATTTCCCATTCAAGATACTGATGTTATTGTGGACATGAATAACATCCCTCCATCTTTTCTTCCAAAATTTCATGGTATAAGGTTAAAGAATCTAGAAACCTTTCTCTTTGGATTTGAAATTGTTTGTAGATCTTATAGTTACTAATTGAATACTCAAAAACTAAGATTGTTTCCGGCAACATTGAAGGATAGAGCTCCTAAATGGTTCATGAGTTTAGGGATTAATTCAATAAGATCATGGAATGATATGGAAAATATATTTCTAGAAAAAAATAAAGATCATGATCTTAAAGAAGAAATCTTTAGAATGAACGAAAGATAAGATAAGAGTCTAGAGGATCTAATAGAGAGGTTCATGTATAATGTTAAGAGGTAAAAACTACATCATTTAGGATCTAACACACTAAAAACCCTCTTATTTAGAACAATTAGGGATGAATGGATTAACCTCCTTGATCTCATGAGTAGAAGTGATGTATGCCAATTATAATTTGAAAACATTTGTGAAACATGCAAACACATATCAAGAGGAAGGGAAAGAGTAATTCAATTAGCATCAATATCAGTAAGTCAAGCTAAACTTGTAAATTTGCTTGATAACTTTAAAACAAAAATTCTTAGCAATCTAAATGAAAAAGTAGAAATGTTAAGAATGAAAATGAGCAAAAAAGAAGATGTTGATATTTGTGTTGTCTATGCAGAATCACATGATGTTAAATGTTGCTCCTCATTACCAAGGTTGAAGGAAGTTCACCAAGAGGACAATGGAGCAAGTCAATTTCCAATGCAGCTATGTTATGTAGCTCCAAGAGGACCATGGCAGCCTACTCAACCTAGTATGATGTAAGAGCCTAATTCACAATTCAAGGTTATGCATATCCACGTCAAAGTAATTCGAACACACCATTTCCTTGGCAAGATTTGCCATCTCGACCCCAAAACCAATCTTGGCAGCAATGTTGGCAAGGAACTTATGGGAGCCATCCACAATATCATTTTTTTCCTCAATATCCTCGATACCCAACTCCATGTTATCCATACCATTCATCTCCACCACAACCACAAACCCAACCACAACCCCAACCACATCCATCTCAAATATCCACTCACACTTGACTACCTGTACCACCATTTCCAAACCCACACATTGAAGTAGCTCAGCCCACATATAATGCTGAGGTACAACACTTCCAGACATCTCCTCTAGAGATCAACGTTATTAACCATAGCTCAGGAAGAGTATTGCAAAAAATAGATTATCATAATATCATTGAAGGACTACATCCAGAACTAGAAGATTCAAATAAGACCATAGAATCATAGGTTGCACTTGATGAAGAGTAGACATCAAAATCAGAGATCGAGAGAGCTCCCTCATGATTACCATCAAATCCTCCAAATATTCAAGAGAACAATCAACTAAAAGAGGAATATTTTAAGGTCATGATAGAAGAAGACACGAAGAATGATCTAGATAAGCAAGAAAACCAAGCACATCAAAGTTATATTGAGGTCTGGTTCCAAAAAATCAAGAAGATGGAGCATCACTCTCTTCTTCAACTATGCTTGATCCTTTCAAGGTCAAATCATTTGGTCTTTGAAATCTAGGTACATGTCAAAGCATACATTTCAAGCCTACACATCATTTTTTTTATCTTCTTGATGTGCACATGGCTCCATTGGAACTATTCTTATACTTGAAAGTGATTTTGTTTTTCAAGTAGGGTAGGGTAAGAAGAATAAAAAATGAAAAATAAGAGGAAAAATAAAAATCTCAGGGTAAAACCTCCTTGGAGACGCCTCATATTGGCTCATTGATTGAAAAACTCCGTGAGGTGGTCAATGGGTTGGGAAAAAAAAAGAGAAAAACAAAGATCCTAGGTGAAAACCTCCTTTGAGGCACCTAGGTAGACGTACTAGTTGAAACCTCCTTGAGCTGGCTAGTAGGTCTAGAAGAAAAAAAAGAGAGAAAATTGCTAGATGGATCTCTTTGATGAATGTAGGTGCTCTCTAACATCTACAAGGAACAAAAACAAGTTGTCACGAAAGAAAGAAAAAAATAGATCAAACCTAGTGAAAAGAAGTCAAATTTTGACTTTCTCCTCCTTTGTTCAAATGCTCCAACATGACCAAGGCCATGCCAATCCATCACTCTCATCTATTTCCATCATCCACTCATCATTCCAAAGCTTCTACCACTCATTTTCCTTGCTATCCTGAAATACTACAGGAAGGCTCTGTTTTATCACAGGAAACAAAAATACATAGAGAAGAAATTTGTTATTGCTATAACTTGAAAACCATGCATCCATTTACCAAGTTGTTTCATGGGGAGATGCATATGGATGATGGTAACATGCTCAAGCAATTTCATCAAATACTAGTGCACAGTTTTTGAGAAATCAACCTTCATCACCTACAACCATGTTTTCATTTTCTCAATATTTGTGAATCCATTTAAATAGTTGTTTCATGGGGAGATGCCTATGGATGATGATAACATGCTCAAGCAAATTCAGTAAATTCCAGTGCATAGTTTCTAAGAAATTGACCTCCATCACCATCAACCATTTTTAGTTCTTATCAAGATCCGTGGATCCATTGACCAATTTTTTTTATAGGGAGGTGCATAATGATGATGGAAAAATGCTCATAAAGTTTCAGGTCGTTCCATTCTATTGTTTGGGAGATATGGAAAAAACAATTATGCTACATGAGGTTGTGTTGAGTTTTGAAAAAATTGTTTGCAGGATAGCAAGAGGAGGATTAGAGCAACAAGAGAGGATCAAAGGGGACCTATACAGTTCATGTTTTCATTTCTCCATTCCACATCCTTCATCATTCCATCATTCCCTCCATTTTTCTTCTCATTTAGCTTAGTTTACAAGGGTTCTGTGTTTTCTATAGGATTCCTTGTAAACCTGCAGGATTGCTTGAAAACCTACAGGATCCTATAGGATACAGAAAAACACCTACATGATTGGAAGTGAGCAGTTCTAAAGGGAAAAACCAGAGGTTGGCTTCATCAGACAGTGATAAGGAGACATATACAACCCCCCAAATCCATCAGAGAAACATGACAGGGGGATTTAACAAGAAAGAACCCACCAACATAATGAGGATTCATCAGTATCACCATCTAGTACTGGCACATCAAGGAAGAAACATCAGAGGGAAAGAAAGAAGAAGAGAGAAAAACACATGCAGCAAATACAAACAAGGACTTCTCTCTCCAACAAACAACATCTAGAGGAAGGCTAAGAATAAGCTACAAGAGGAAATATGTTATGAAACCAGCTCACAAAAATATAGAACAAAATGCCTTTATAATAAGCCTCTTTGAGGGGGAAACCTCCTTTACATTACATGGTGAACAATTATTGGATGATAGAAATGACAATACCTCCTTTCTATATATAGGACTCTAAGGGGTCATAATATAATCAGAGTCGACATAAAAATAATAATGTAAGGGCATAATAATAACTATAGTGGGATTCTACGGGGCACTATAATAACAATACAGGGACTACAAGGGCACAACGATATAATAAGGGGGTTGTACAATAATGGGTTACACTAGTAGTATAGGGACCTAACATGCCCCTTTCCTTCAAAAAGTGTAGCCCTCAATGCTTGAGTAGTTCTTGATGCTTATGTATAAAATTCTTGTCCTCCCCTGTGGAATCTTTAGTGGGTAAGTTCTTCCACTTGATGAGATACTATGAAATTGATGGATTTTGTAGCTGCCGGGTTCTTGTTTCTATGACTGCTCGGTCTCCAATATGATTTTTCCTTCCTCGTCAAGTTATAGCCATATTGTTTGAACTGGGATCTTCTGAAAAATTTGAATGAATGACTACACTTCTTCATCCTTCTTCCATTCATCCCTTGCTTCATTTATTCAATCTGGTTGGATAATAGAAATAACACAAAATAATGCTTCCACATCCTCATCCTCATCCTTTCTTGAGAGTACATCTGCAACAACATTTTTCTTCCTTTTTTTGTAGATGATTTCAAAGTCATAACCCAACATATTTGTGACCCATTTTTCTATAATCTTTTCTCTAAAAAGTATTTAAGACTATCATGATCCATTTTTACCTTGAAGTGTCTTCCCATTAGGCAAGGTCACCATTTCTTAAGTGCATGTAGTATTGCCAACATTTCGTTCTCATAAATATCTTTGTGTAAATAATTTCCTTTGATTAGACGACTTTCGAAAGCAATGGGTCTTTCATCTTGCATTAAAATAGCACTGATTCCATTTCTTGAAGCATCACATTCCACAATAAAGGTTTTTATGAAGTTCGGCATAGCTAAGACTGGTGCTTGGCACATTGTCTCTCTAAGATGTTCGAAGGCCTTTGTTGCTTCTGGAGTCCATGAAAATGCATCTTTCTTCAATAATCTTGTTAGAGGTGTTGCTATTCTCCCATAATTCTTAACAAACTTGTGATAATACGCTGTCAACCCGAGAAATCCTCATAAATGCTTTATGGATGTGGGGATTTTCCATTCCTTAATGGCTTTAAGTTTGCTAGGGTCTACCTTAACACCTTCATGAGATACAATATGACCCAGATATTCCACCTCTTCTAATCCAAAGAAACATTTGGAGATTTTTGCATATAATTGTTTCTCCTCCAATAGTTTGAGCACCCTGTCAACATGTTGAACATGATCCTTCCAAGACTTG